>JAOXJP010034754.1:0-16670 GCA_025762735.1 Platanus orientalis
CTTTCTAGGCATGCATGGTAGGGATGAAACTTTGGTTCTTTGATGAACCATACATCACTAGCTTAGTAAATAACAATTGATGAATCCAGACATACTTCTAGCTATTTGATGCCCATATCCTTTGTTGCTCGGAGCCCAGAAATACACACCTCCTATTCTACCATGTTGTTAGTACATTCGAACTGTAGGTTTATGGTAATTGGAATGTGCTCTTCTATTGGTGATATTAGAACTGCTCTAATTCCAATCCCTGCCTGATTGGATGCTCCATCAAAATACATTTTCCATCAACCACTTTTCATCATCTCAGCTTCTAAACATAGCACTTCCTCATTAGGAAAATCATAGCACATAGGTTTGCTTTCATCTAAAGGTTTGCAAGCTAAATAATCTGCAATAGCTTGACCCTTGATGGACTTTTGAGTGACATATGTTATGTTAAACTCTGAAAGCACCATAAGCCAACACGCAGTCCTACTTGTTGTTGCTGGTTTCTCCAATAAATACTTAATAGGGTCCATTCTGGAAATTAGGATGACCCTATGCAACAGGAAATAATGCCTAAGTATTTGTGTGGCCTAAACAAGCATAACACAGGTCTTTTCTAGAGGTGTGTACTTGACCTCGTAGTCCAAGAATTTCTTGTTGAGATAGTAAATGGCATGTTCCTTCTTTCCTGGGCTGCCACATTGTCCTAGCATACAACCCATGGATTCTTCCTAAATAGTTAAATATAAAATGAGTGGTTGTCCAGGAATTGGAGGTACCAAAATAGGAGTGTTTAATATATAGGATTTGATCTTGTCGAAAGCTTCTTAGCACTCTTCAGTCCATATTGAGGGCATATTTTTGTGAAATAGCTTGAATATGGGCTTGCATATGGGGGTTAGTTGTGCAATGAAACAACTTATGTATTCAATTTTTCCCAAAAATCCCTTAATTTCTTTCTCTGTTCGAGGTGGCAGCATATTAATGATTGCTTTAGACTTTGTAGGATCAACCTCGATGTCCCTTGTGCTTGCAATGAATCCTAATAGCTTTTCAGCTGATGCCTTAAATATGCATTTTTGAGGGTTCAATTGTAATTTGAATTTGCGCAACCGATCAAATAACTTTTTCAAATCTGTCAAGTGATCTTCTTTTCTTCGGGATTTCACGATCATATCACCGACATATATTTCCATTTCCTTGTGAATCATATCATAAAATAGCGTGGTCATTGCCCTTTGGTATGTTGCCCCTGCATATTTAAAGCCAAATGACATAACCTTATAATAAAAGGTGCCCCATGGAGTAATGCATGATGTTTTTTTTCATATCTTTGGGTGCCATTTTGATCTGGTTATATCCTGAGAATCCATCCATAAACGACATCATCTCATGTTCTGCTGTGTTGTCTACCAGGACATCAATGTGTGGCAACAGGAAATATTCCTTAGGGCTTGCCTTGTTTAGATCTCGAAAATCAATACACATCCTCACTTTCATCCATTTTTGGCATAGGCACTATGTTGGCTAGCCATTCAGAGTATGATGTTACTGCAAGAAAACCAGCTTTCAATTAATTTTTGACCTCTTCCTTTACCTTCATAAACCATTCAGGGCGAAGTCTCCTTAACTTTTACTTAACCAGTACGGCTTCTAAACATATAGGGAGGCGATGGACCACTAGGTCTATATCAAGCCCTGACATATCCCCATATGACCAAGCAAAGACATCAACATACTCCTTGAGGAGGTGCACGAGGGGCCATCCTAGCTTTGACGTGCTTGGGACCCCGATCTTAGTATACTTAGGATCATCTTCAATACTAAGATTTACTTCCTCAGAATCATCAGCTGTTGAGTGGCTCCACTCTTCGTGATGTTGGACTTGGTCCAAAATCTCTTGGGGTGTTGGTTCATCCTCATTCTCATCATTGTTTGCATAGTTTATTTCATTTTCCTTATTCTAAAAAATAAAAGTAATATTAAAGATTTGTTGACTTTTTTATTTTTATTTTATTCATTAGACCGAATTTGGGGTCACTTCCCAAATTGCTTGTGTACCCAATATTTTGGAATGAATGGGGGAAAGGGAGTTTTCAAGATCAGGTCACACATAGTTCTTCTTACCAAAGAACAGATCTATGTTTTCTTTTTCTCTTTTTTTGTTTTTTTATTTTTAGAAAAATATTTTTCATTTTTATTTATTGGACCGAGCTTGGAGTTACCTCCCCAAGTTGCCTACGTACCTGAGATTTTGGAATGAAATAGGGAAGGAAAATTTGCGGGATCAGGTCACACGTAGTTTTTATTACAAAATAACAAAATGAACAAATTCTTATTTTGTCTCTTTTTTATTATAACATTATTTCTTGGAATTCTAGCATTGACTTCAACAAACCTGATCTTCCATGATTACCGCTTCATCTTCAGTAATAACGTGGCGAGACAAACCTTCAGGAACACACATAAGATCCTCAACATAAGCGGGCTCAGCAACAGAGATTACGTTAATGTGTTCTTCATTGAAGAGTTCTTCCACTATAATGGGCTCATGAACATCCTCATTTTTCTTGTAATTTCCCTCCACGACTGGTGGCAAAGCATCAAAATTGACCTCAATTTCCCCAAAGGATAACAATGGCATTAAGTCTGGGTTAAGAGGGTTGAGGCTTGCTAGGAAAGGTGGTTTGGAGATGATGGTTGATTTGGGTGGGGATGGTTTCTTTCCCTCCTTAATGAATTTCATAAGGGCCTTCATCATTTCTTTAATCTTCTTCATCATAACCTCCTCAGGCCTCATGGTGTACCCTATTCCGAATCATAGGGTAGATTTGATTACCTTCACTGGTATTTTTCGCCCTTATTGCCTTTTACCCAACCCCTTTCTGGGATCGAATCCCATACGAGCCATCATTCTAAATTTTGGAGCTAACTGTCTTTTCTTTTCCTTAATTTTCTTTACCTTTTCTAAGGTATTTACCTCCTCAAATTGATAGAAAAAATATCTTGCCTCTGGTTCCACATGTTGTACCTCTAGCATACATTGTGCCCCTCGAATTATAATCTCCTTGCTTACAGGGATGACGACCAACTCATCTTCTACTATGAGCTTAATCTTTTGATGTAAGGTAGATGGTACAGCATTGGCCTCATGGAGCCAAGGGCACCCCAATAGCAAGGTGAATGAAGCCAGGATGTCAACTACTTGAAAATGACCCTTGAAGATGTGTGCCCCAATTAGTAAGTTTAGGTTAATTTCTTCTAATGTTTGGTTCTGAGTCTGATTAAATCCGTTAACTATCATAGAATTCCTTCACAAATCCATCTTAGAATGGCCTAAATTTCAAAGTGAAGTAATAGTGCACACATTCAGGCCTGACCCATTGTCAATCAGGACTTGAGGGATATTGATTTTTCCATAACTTATCGTGATGTAGAGGGCTATATTGTGATTGCTTCCTTCCTCTGGAAACTCATCATTAGAGAACAATATGAGTTTTTGTGTCATGACTAGTCCCACCATTTCAGTCAACTTCTCTGGAGGGAGATCCACTCTAACATGGGCATTCACACAAATATCCAAAAATTACCTCTGGTGCTCCTCTAATGAGAGTAAGAGCCATAAGATTGAAATTTGGGCAGGGATTTTTCTTAATTGCTCATTGAGATTGAATTTTGATTTACATATCAAACCCTTAAAAAGCTTAATCTCTTTTGCTTATTCTTTCTCCTCTCTGACTTTCTCCTCCCATTTTTTTTCTTCTTTCTTCTACAGCCTCCAGTTCTCTGTACTTTACCCAAACTTGGTCTTTTGCTACTCTAAGATGAGTAGACTTGAAAATATAGCTAGCTCTGGTTAGGTGGTTAACTTATATTTTTATGCTAGGTCCACCTCTCAAGTATTCCTCTTCATATCTCAAGGGTACTGCCTTCATATCTTGATGGTTCATGGGTGAAAATGGGATGACAAATAAGGTGGTTAGTTCTGATAATTGTGTTGGGTATGGGATGACAAATGGTAGTGCGGGAGGAGATGAAAATGTGATAGAGACCGTATTTGGAGTAAAAGGTGTTGTGGTTGGGGTATGCAAGAAAAATAGTGAGCAGGTGTGGGTAAATGAGATGGGGCTGGTGAAGAGTTTAAAGTGAGCTGAGCTAATGAGGGGATAACCAAAGGTTGTGATAAGGGAGGAGTGATGGTGCAAATTTCTGGGGTGGGGATAGCTAGCTGGTACAACTGGACCCTTGTTGTTTCCCCTCTTCAAGTTATGAGTTGTGCAGGGTTAAAAGGGAGACAATCAAATTCAATCATATTGATAGACTTGGATCAAGATTTGGATCCGGTAGGTGGATGAGTTGGCAATGGGTTTTGCAAGATGTCATTATGAGTAGAAACTGGTGGGGCCAAGGCTAGACTAAAAATAATCTTGCCTTGGTCAATCAAGTCTTGGATGTGATGTTTCAATTGAAAACACCTATTGGTTGCATGACCTAGTGTATGATGATAGGCACAATGTTCATTTGGATTTAAAACCTTGGGAGTGGGTTTAGTGGTGGACGCAGGGTAAGTGGGCAAAGATGTCCACTGGTGATCAGGTCATTGAGCATGTGAGAAAAGGAGTAAGGCAATGGGATAAACTATCTTCTCTTTTTCTCTGGTTGGGGTTGAGTTAAAAAGTTATGCTAGATGGCTTATTGTTGTTGTTGAAACTGTGGTGATTGTTGTTGTTGTTGCTGATGTTGCCTAGGGGGGTTGTAGAGTTAAATGACATTAAAGGAAGGGAAGCTTGTGGGATGATGAGCTGTACCTCACCCACTTTGTCTTTGGTAATTGAATTTTTAAAGGGGACCTTTGAGGTACTTGCTAGATTATTAGTGATAATGCCTTCTCAGATCATCATTTCCACATTCTTAGTGGCACGAGCCACATATGCAAAGTTGTTGTGAATCTGGGCTAATAACATGTATGAGTATACTGGGCCTAGCGTTCGTATGAATGCATCTATCAACTCTTCATCATCCAAAGGGATTTCAGATTTGCTACAATCTGTTGCCATCTATAAGTGTATTCATTCATGCTTTCACCCATCTTTGGATTCATTCTTTCCAAATTTGCTTTCCTCAATTGAAGTTTGAGCTTGAAACAGAAATAAGCCAAGAATGCTTTTGATAGTTCCCTCCATGAACTAGCTTATGATACATCTAGGGTGGCATTCCATTGGAGTGCATTACCGGTCAAGATTTTTGAGAAAAACATCACTAAAAGCTTTTCATCTTTTCCAAACTGAAACATATCATTGCAGTACATCTTTAAGTGGGTTTGAGGACATCCCATTCCATCATACTTTACAAAATCCAAGAGTTGAAATTTTTCTAGAAGACGCCTTCCTGGATAGTAGCACAAATCTTCAAAATCTATGACCCTAATTAATTGCTTATTTTTAACTTCTCAATTTCCCTTAATATTTTATCCATCTTTTCTCTCATACCATCTACGCCTATAGATGATGGATTTTTTTGTGGGGATGCATGTGGTGCTCGAGGAGGGAATGCGAAATCCTATGCTTCCTCTTCTTCCCTTTTATTATAAGGTGGAGGGGATTGGAAGGTGAAGGGTTGTTCCCTATGTTGGGTGTGGCTAACTGAAGGGAAGAATTTAGGTATGGTTAGGGGAACCATAGAGAAGTTAATGGGTGTAGCATTAATGGAGCTATGTTGTGGATGAGCTTGGGTTCGAGGTGGTGGGGGTGAAGGTATGATGGTCTTGAATGAGAAGATGATGCGGATCTAGATGGTGTGCTTGTGGAGGGGTAGGTGGACGATACAGGTCAATTCTTGATGTCATTCTTATTTTTTAGAGAGACTGAGTAAGAAATGTGATGGCCTCATGTATGCCCTTCAAATAATCAGGTTGTGCGAGCGGGTCAGGAGTTTCCTGACTGTGTGACATGTCTTCAAAAGTGTCATGTCTAAAAAATTCATTTCCAGCCATGGATCTTAATAGGTAGGGACTTCTTTCAATGTGATTTCTTTTTGTTGGCCACCCTATATTGCTAAAATATAATATATATATATATATATATATATATATATATATATATATATTTTTAGATTGTAATTTTGGAGAGAGTAATTCAAAGATTGTCAATGACATTCATGATTTTATTGAAAAAACTTTAACTTTACACCCTAAAGGTCCAAGCCCTGACACATTCAGTGGGACCAAAATAAAATAAAATAAAAATAAATGATCATGCATAGTCCCTAGGTGGAGGTGGATCAAGTGCAACCCCGAGGTTTATTAACTATTTTCATAGTCGTGACACCCATTGTTCATAGTAATTCATCTCAGGCGAATGTTCCTAGGTACATGTAGTCATTGTGTTGCAAAGTTCTCATATCTCAGCTTGTAGTTTTATGCGTATTTTAGTGTTGCCTTAGTCCTTTCGCTTCCACATGGCCATCTGTTGTTTCATCTCGATAATTAATTCCTTATCAATGTTCATTTGCTCCTACATATCCCCCATTTGATGTTATGATTGCCTAAGTGTTTCATTTTCTTGCACCATGAGTTTCAGTTGATGTTGGATCCTTGGAATCTCCTTGGATTCTAATCACAGCCTCTTACTTGACACTATTTCATTTTCTGGGGGAGGTCGAATTTGAATTTGGTTGTTGCTTTTGAAGTCCTTACTGCTTTGTTGCTTGATTGTGATAGCCATTATGACACGTTTCTTCCATAATTTTTAAAACTCTTGGTAGACATGTAAGGCTATAGAACAAGTGAAAACTTTTATATCCTCAAAGTTCAAATCAATATCTGAAGTGTCATGCTTGCTATTAAACTATTGAAGCACTTGTAATGGTATATAAGGGGTGGAAGCTCAGAGGCCAACAAGGACTAAGTAATTTTTATCAAGAATATTAGTGCGTAAATGATTCCTTTTGCACCAATCTCTCCTCCATGAGATAGAATTTGTAGTTATGTCATTGAATATCTCCATGTGCTCCTCTGTATTAGCTTTTACGCATTTAGGGGATTGGTTCATATGACTTTGAACTGGGATATTGCCATATCGTTTCATGTACCATAAGTTTAAAATTTGTGGGAGATGTTCCCTTAACCAAGCATGAAGGAAAGCAGGTGAGCCTAGTAACATTCCATGCCCTTGTTCAACTGAATGAGATAAGCTTAATATGATCTCAGCCAAAATGGTTGGGACGAGGGTCCTTCCTTGTTTAACTTGATTATCTACTACCATCACAAGGCCTTCAACATGCATTTGTCCGGTGGATAGAAAAAGTTGTCCTATGGCTGCAAGTGTAAAAGCACGAAATTTGTGAAGATCCTCAAAATTCCCTTCTTTTTGCCAACCTAACTCAATTAGGTTTTTAAGCAAATAGTCCAGGATGATCCCTTTAGATATTCAATTTTTAAACACTTCTAGGGAAATTGCTATAGCCTTAGAGTAAGAAGGATTTACATGGGTAATTGCCACCTCCTATCCTTCTCTTATGTTTAATCCCAAAAATTCTTCAAGTTCTTCCAAGGTGGGACAAAGATCACATTGCCCAAAATGAAATATTATCCTTTTAGGGTCCCGAAAGGACATGGCTGCTTCCAACATAGACCAATCAAGGGGAACTTTTATTAGTTCCAATGTCCCTCCAAGTTGACTCTTTCAATTCCACAGTTCTTTGTCTACACGTGGCATAGCTTCTACCAAAGCTTGGAACTCAAGAAGACAAACAAGATACGATTCTAGATGAATGATCCTTCTCTCCATTTTCTCTGTCAGTAAAGAAAACAATGATTAGGCATATATTCAACTTTGAGGTAGATCCTAAAAGTAGGAACAATATTGATAATCCTCAACCAAGATAAACCAATTCAAGTCGGATTATCCTTTCCTTGAATATCGGAATCAACCTATCTACATCCTACATTGTTTTAGCTAATTAACTTATTATAGGCTACACTTCGTAAAAAAAACTAACTAGTTATATTTTAATCACTCAAGTTAGTCTAGGGTTGAGCTTTCTCACCTTGGATTGATGTAATTGTAGTGTGGTTTAAATTTATTCGATTTGAATATACCAAGTTTGAGTTGGTTTAATTATTTGATTTAGCATTATGGTCTTAGCTGGTTGAGTTTGATCTAATTCAGACTAAATTTGGTTTAAGTTCACTCAATCGGATGGGACTCAGCCTGAATTGTCTTGTTTCGAGTTATTTAGTTTTGGTCGATTTGAACCAAACTTGACTTGACATTGTCTAGATGGGGTTAATCTAGGATGTGCCTTGGCTTAAACTAATTAGGATTGAAACAGGCTTGGTTCCTATGTTGTCTTAGTTTATATTAGGCTTAATTGGTTGGCTTAAACTGATATGAATCAATCCACCTTAAACTTGGTTTGAACTAATCCATTTCATTAGTCTAAGATAACCTGAGGGAGGATTACTACAACCTTGACAAACTTAGTTAGGCTTATATTGCATAGATTGGGACAAACTCATTTTGTATTCCTTAAGCTTGGGCAAGTCGGGTCTGGTTTACATTTCTGCTAGTTTCGGGCTATTTAGTCTGGACTCGGGTAGGGGTAGTTTAAATGGGTTAGTATTGGGTTAACTTTAGCAAGTATTGTTTTGACTGTCTAGCCTGTGGGCTGGTGTGGATTTTTTGGATAATTTTAAATTGAGTGTAAGAACAGTGTTGTCAATTTGGTCTGGCTTTAGAATGGATTTAGGTATGAACCGGTTTAGTTGTATTCCTTATGCGATTGTTTTCTAAGTATGGTTTGACTATGCATGAATAATTATTGGTGGTAAATAAATTAAAACATTTAAAAATAAATAAATATATGAAAACTTGGGCTTGGACCATTTACATTTCAAACAATTCAAACAAATAGAGAGATTGGGTTCTCTCTGACCCGAACTTCTAATGATAAGCTAAATCAGTGTCCTACAACTAACCTGGTGGATGTCTAATGCATGTGGCTTGGTTTAATGAACTAAGCTTAGGTCTCCCATGCCTTCAAACCCAACCGGGCCAAGGCTAGCCCAAGGTTAAGTTGGTGGCTTAGGTTGGGGTCTCCGCTTAGCTCAGGTCAAGTGTAGCCATTCGTTCGAGTACTAGCTTTCTTCCCTAACAAGGGGTCTCTGCTTAACTCGGGAACGACTACATTGACCGCAAAGCACCAGCTTCCTTCCCCTCCTAATAGGTACTAGAGTGTTCCAGCTAGGATGTGGCATGCCATGTTATGAGTGCCTTGTGCATGTTATGTTCCTAATTGACTCTAAACTCGTTTTTTTTTTTTTTTTAAGAAAAAAAACACACACACAAGTCTTCAAACATATGGCTATTCTATGGTTTAATGGTTTCATTTTTCTATGTTCCAGATATTATATATATATATATATATATATATGATTGTTGTTCCCTATGTTTTATGTTTAGGGTTTCCATAAAAAATCTGATTTCAAATAAGCAAGAAGTCATAAAGTTTAAAAAAAAAATCAAACTATGAATGAGACAATATTTAAACATGCCTGCAAACTAAACAAGACAAGAATTATGAATAAAGAACTAAACATGAAAAGAAATCAAATAAATGCTTAAAAACGAAACTACCTTGAAACATACAAGTAGATAACCAGCTAGACCCTATTTTTGAACCAGTTTGGTTTCGGTTTGAACCTGTCTCTAGTGGAGTCGTCATTTTGTGGGCCTCGAACTTTTGTACGACGGGTGGACCTCTTAGAAAAGGGGTCCACTTCACTCATCATGGGCCTAACCCACGATGACAAGGAGTCGCCACCAGTCCTTTATAAGATGTGACTAGACATCTATTTTTTTAAAAAAACTTAAATAATTTTATCTTAAAATTATTTTGAAATGTTTGACTCCATTTCAAACTGGTCGACTCAGGGATTCTGGGTAAGTGGTTCGGTTATAGACCGAGGAAGGTGTTAGGCCCCCCGGTCCATACGCATATACGGTTAGCTATTTATACCTGTTTAAAGAATTAGGGTCTGTGTTTCTATGTATGGTGTGTGAGATCTTGTGTCTAATTTTGGAAATAATATCATGCTTGTGCACATGGTTCCCCTACTAACTAGTGTAAGTGTGTGAATGTGTATGCAAAACAAATGTCATTTTTTATTCATTCAGATATCTAATTACATATTATCTAACAAAGAAAATAAGTATTAAAAGGAAAGGTAGAGAATGGGTACTTTTAGGTGGCTTCACCCCCGTAGACATGAAGACTCAATATACAAAATATACAGGATTTCAAGTTAATGCCTACAACATGCTTAATATACATGATCAAATAAAAAAAGTAGTCATAAAAGAAGAAGGTGAAATACAACTTTACAAATGCGCTCATTTCTTTTATATTTTTATTTTATTTGGAAACCCCCCAAGACTTGTTCTCGATGGTTTCTCTGAATCAACCCTCTTAATCTCTATACATGTATTTTTATGTGTTTTCAATGTACAAAATTTGAAAAATTAACGAACCATGATGAATGTGCTACTAAGGATAAAAAATAAGTAAATAAAAATGGTACATCATACTTAAGCATTGTTCAAGAACTCATTGTTGTTCAAGACACTTGTAGTTGGATCGCAACCGACTAGTATGGGCAACTGCTGGAAACCTTCAATTTAAGGGCCCCTAATCCTACAACAATAGATAACAATAAATCTACATTTTTCTCATCTGGGCCTGTAGTACATTTCCTTCCAACCGCAAATGGTAGTTTGGTAGTGACCTTAATCTATCAACCATTTCATAAGCCTGTTGTTCTTAGATCCCTACACTTAGAAAACCATATCTGCTATCCCCAGAGTATATGGTTAAACCGATTTTCACCTTCTGGCTACATTAACCAATTAATACCAAATTAATACAAAAGGTATCTACAGAACAAAGCTCTCTAGTATCATCTAAACCAACCCCAACTCACCTTGTGAGATCAACATATATGCAATCAAAATATACAACCAACACGCTACATTCACAATGAACTTTAAAACATAAATAATTCTACATTTCAAATCATTTCAGTAAATATCTCTAAACCGTTCAATGATGCATGCACATTGAACCAAGGACAGGTTTGGAATATTGCCATGGCATATCTATAGGTGTCACCTAATATGACCATATTCCCTTGAGAGGCCACAATAATACAAAAAGTTCTACCTCAACGTTTGATGACAAGTGGGGGATATATATATTCAGTCCTCTCATACTGTGCAAGTATTAACTTATGCCAATCAGATTAAATATGGGTTTTAGGCCATCATCAGAATGGGTGTATTCCTATGTAATCCTTTATGATAACTGATCATGACACAAAAAAAACATGTGGTTTCATATCATTTTCTTTTCAAATTGAGATGCCACTTGTCTCCTTAGTGGTCATACATCCTCTACTCATCATGAAGATTTTCCATTATCTTATACAAAGAAAACAAAGTGGACCCACTGACCATCAAAATGGTGCACATAAGAGACACATTATCAAAGATAGACATATGTCTAAATGTCCTATGTATACATGGAGACGACAGAAAAAAAATGATAAAGAATAAGAAGAAAAAAAAAATTAAGAGAACTAAGCATCCAAATAAACAACAACCATGAGATTACCATGAACAATGACACGAAAGTTTTGTTGGACAGTCCAGACAAATGTAATTCTTGATAGGGGAAATGGGCTTTAAGACCTTTTCTTTTTATGAGACATAGACAAGTCACCAAAAGTTACATGCATGATGACAAAAAAAAAAAAAAAAGTAAAGAAGACAAACATCATATATCGATAAATAATCCAAGAGGATTATGCTAGCTTTCAAAATATTTGTCATATCATCAAACAAAATGGGTCAATCTACACATCAAACCAATATGTTCTAAGTAGACAGGGTGGTGTTGGTGAATGAATGGAACTAAAGTAATGAGAACCAATTAGGGTGAAAGATAATGTATATAGATATGCAATAATGATCTCAAATACTTGTATGAATCAAGGATTACTACTCAGTTATATAAATCAATTTTAGAAAAGAACTCAATGATAAATTTAAAGTGAGAGATCGTGCTTATGTTAATGATGGAAAAACTCAGATAACTGACTAACGGATGTTGGTAGAATCCAAACGATCTATTATATGTATGCACACGTATGCAAGTCTTTTTTTTGTTTTGTTTTGTTTCCCTTCGGCAGCACCAAGACACAGAGTTGGATATTAGTGTCAAGTTGGGCAAACTATGTTCTCTCTGTCCCGATGTACACACGTCACTGAGTAGCCTTTGTGAGGTAGCAGCTCATTCAATATTGGAGTTCTTTTTCCCAAAGACTGGAGGTGGATTGTTAGAGAATGGAAGGGAGAAAGAGATCACGAGTGATTCAGATATTCAAGAGTAAGGAAGAATGGCTTCCGAGCCCCGCTCAAAGGAGAGAGGCTCTCCCTTTTAAAGGTTGGAATTTGATTTCCTTCAAAGGATCTCTCCATGATTGAAGGGGTTGGGTTTCTATTTTAGGTGCAAGGATTGGGCTGGCCACATCACACCTTGGTAGTCAATGGTCTAAAGATAGAATGTTATACTCAGCAATGCATGTCGCTACCATAATAGCTTTCAATCCAAAAGAGTGAGGCTGATTAGATGGCTGGCGTAGAGGGTAATAAGGGTCTAATCTGGAAACATGTGGGTGCCCATGCGGGATATCAGCCCCCATAATGAAATGAAATAAAACGGATATATAGGTTTGGTAAGTGACATATATGGAAACGCTAAATGCGGAACATATGAGACAATGGGGGCATATGGGATTGACAGGAAAAATTAACTAAAATAGGTATCGAGATTTGATCAAAATCTTGGAGTTATTTACACTCCCCCCTCCTTTTCGAATTTTTAAATTTAAGAAGGCTTGCCAAAGAGAATGAGGTGGAGTAGGAGATATTTGATTCGGTATATATGCAACCAGGATTAGATATTATTTGATTTTAGTTAATTTTGATCTTATTTGACTATATTTAGCTTATTTTATTTTTACCAAATACTAGATGGGTTGTGCACAATGTCATAGGTGGGTTTTAATCCTATTCATTGTGGAGCACCGAAATTCGATGCTCCTCTATGGAATTTTGTTTTATCTAAGTCTAGTATTTTTGATTGTAAGCCCATCCTAGCTAAATCATGGTACTGAACATCATGATGGTGTCTGATTTCGATTTAAAATTTTAGAGTGCTTGATCAAACGACCATGGTTTGATATAACCTGATGAATGGTCTAGAAATGGATTTGGAAGGTCCTTATTGTTACCCCTAAGGTTTTGAAGTATGACGAACCTGTCTACGGTGTCTGATTGACCATTCAATGTGTATTTTGATCAGAATTTAAAAGATTTCAAATTGAGGATCGAGATTCGTTGAAACTCAAAACAATGGATTTTGATGAATGAACACCCTGTTTCAAAGGTTTAGGAAGTTCTGAACGTATCTATGATGTTAGATTGATCATCCAAAATATGTTCTTTCCAAATCTTAAAAAATTCTAAATCGAGGGTTGAGGTTGACTAAAGCTTTATATGATAGATTTTGACGATGAAATACTCTATTTCAAGGTTTTGGACTATTTCAGACACATATGTGATACTTGATTGGTCATCTTATGCTTGTACGATGAGATTTAATGATCCATCTGTGATGAGAGGTAAAATCATAATTTCTTCTATACATGTAACTGACCTTGGGGCAACCCTTCAAAAAAGTATGAGATTAGAAGTAATGATAGGAAGATGAAGAAAGTGGGTCAAACAAAGATCTTGGAGAAAAATTAGGGGTTTAGAGTGTCAAATTAGGAAATAATGGGGATGACCTACAAAGGGGAGGTTGTCTAACCACCTTGGTTTCCTAGGATGCCTAAGGTTAATTCTAGAGAGTTGGTGTTGCCCATTGAAAGAAACCTCTAGTCCCTGGGCCAAAATTAGGTGCTAAGACCCTCTACCTTTTAATACACTAAAAATTGGTGGTTCTTTATAGAAGTCCTTTTTATAACTGAAGTAGGACTTTCTCATTTGCTTGTTTTTTGAGTAACCCTTGGTATTTTTTTTCTAAAGAACTTCTTGAACCTTTTGGCAACAAGGTCCAAGTCATCATTTGAATCCTCATTTGATTCGGAGGATTCTTCTACCTTAAGGGCAATGCCCTTTTTCTTGGTAGGTTCCTTTATGGCTGCTTTAAATGTTTGAAGTGAGCCAATTAGCTCCCCTAACATCTTGACTTTTAAGTTTTTGCTCTCCTCTATGGTGGTGACCTTAGGCTTAAACCTTTTGGGTAGGGATCTAAGTACTTTCCTAACCACTTTGGACTAGGGGATGTCCTTACCTAGACTCCTCATGATGTTCACCAAGTTTAACAACTTGGCATTGAATTGGGAGATGTCTTTATCTTCCTCCATTCTAAGAGCTTCGAGTTGTGCCATATACACTTAAAACATAGACATCTTTATGGCGCTTGTACTCTCATGGGTAATTGAGAGAAGCTTCTACGCTTCCTTTGTTGTCTTGAGATGAACTATCCTCCTAAATTCATTTGGGGCTAAGCCACTAACTATAGCATTCAATGCCCTAAAGTTGAACTTGTGAGCATCTGACTCGATAGGAGTCCACTCACTCCTAGGTTTGTTGGGCTGTGTATAGCCATCAACAATCATACTTCATACCCTAGGATTCGAGATTTTTAATATTCATAGTTGGTTCCATTAAAAAATGGAGGAGTACTAATAGACATACCACTCTCTTCTCTAGCCATCTAGAATTTTTAACTGGGATCTTACTCTGGATGTTAAGCCCTATGGATGTTATTAATTTACCAATTTTTAAATACCTTGTGGATGTTATTAATTTCTTTTATACTTAGCTCAATTAAGTGAGTGTGTGCTTTAATGTAATTACTCAAGAATAATATCAAACATATGCTAAGCAAGAGTAGTATATAGTATAATGATGTAGAGACAAGTAATCACACAATCATAATCACAATCACAACCACAGCCACAACACAAGATTTATAGCGGTTCGGTACTAGGGCCTACATCCACTCTTCTAAAGCTCACTACCGAGCTTAGGTATATTTCATTTAGGTACTATTATAACCTAAGTCAATTTACAAACCTAACTACTTGCTCAATGGCAAGCTAAACAACAACACTTGGTGCCTTCAACGAGTGTGTACTACTTCTGGTGTCTCCGACGGAGGTAGTCAAGCTTCTGGTGTCTCTAGCGGAAGCAAAACAATAACAATAATGAATATGAATGAAAAGACAAGAAAATATTACCACAATATGGTTGATGTTGCTAGTTGCTCAAATGTGTGATGCTCCTTGATGAGCTAGTATATCTTAGCTACCCATAAGCTCCAAGTACTTATCTTTAGTGCTCCTTGAGCTCAGCCAAAGGTCCTCTTGGGAAAGTTCTCACCACAACTTCTCCTCAATAGTAAAAGTGATGTTCAATAGGAGAGAAGAAATGAGAGAGAGAGAAGTGTAGAATGCTAGTTACTAAAGCTCAATAATCTATAGGCAATAGAGGTTTACACAGTGAAGAGGGCTATCAAAATAGTATCCATCTTAGATCTCTCAAAAATAACTTGGAGTGTTGGAGATTACTTACCTTAAAGGGAAAAAGTCTCTTTTATAGTAGGGAGGAGCATCCATGGCCTTAGAATAGGCATATAATAAAGGGAGGGGAATTTTGGGCCTTTGGATATGCAAAAATGGGGTTCAAATTTTGAAATCTTTGCCTAAAATTTCATGATAATTTTTTTTTCAAAAATGTCCTCCAAATCGATTAAGGGTTTAGAAACCGATTTAAGCTCCAAATTGATTTTAAAACCCGCAACCGATTTCGATTGTCTATATCCAAATCGGTTTAGGGTTTCATAACCAATTTAGGTTTTGGAAAATTTTATAAAACTCATATCGAAACCAATTTGGGTTTATCGGTTTAGGGCTTGGGAGTGCTTGTCTAAGATGCAAAATCATCCTTGAAACTGATTGCGAGTTTCGTAACCGATTTTGCTGAAATCGATTGTGGATTTCACAATCGGTTTTGATTGTAATTTTTTATACTTTATATTTTAGGTTGTCCTTTGGTATCTTGATTTGGGTATTCATAAGGGACCTAAACCATGTCTAAGTTCATTTTAAGACACAAAATGATGTGCATGCATGTGATATACCTTCTATGGTGTGCCTCTTTCCCGTGCTCTTTCTTGGGTCTTTGATCCTTCTTGACTTTATGACTTGAACTTGTGAGATCACATAGGACACTTGAAAGACTCCTAGCACTACCCAAATGCCCATGGGATTGATATATGTTAAAACAAATCTTAATTCAACTTAGACTCTTTTGTAGGGTTGGTAGGGGGAGCACGACCTAACCTCTTAGAAGTGCTCTAAACCTCTGTAAATTTATTATAAATGTATAGAAACATCAATGAAAAAAATAGGAATCAACCAAGTATGAAGACAAAGCCAATTTCTTCTCTAGAGACGTTTTTAGATCGCATCAGACAACTCTGAATCTTCTCATTCTCCTTTCTTTAAGTTATGCTTCAACTTTCTCCATATTTGCTGTGCATGCATGTGATATACC
>JAOXJP010034765.1:0-16669 GCA_025762735.1 Platanus orientalis
CTCCCAGGCATAAATCCAAATTGATTGTCAGACACTCTAGTTTCACATCTTAGTCGATGTTCAATCACTCTCTCCCACAATAGATCTTTCTAAAATTTAATTGATTTCCCATCACCAAGGACGAATTTGGTGTGGGGTAAAAACAATGGATAAAACTGACATATGTTTTTCCATAATAAGGACCAATTGGCAGTGGTATGTGGAGCACAATCCCACACATTAGGGTGGAATCCATACTTCTGTGAAATTATAGAATGCCATAAAGTCTCTTTCCGTTGAAAATCTCCACAACCACTTTCCCATCAATGGCATATTTTTTTCTTTTATGTTTCCCATTCTCAAACCCCCTTTATTTTTGGGGAGCCACACTTTTTTCCAATTTACCAAGTAATCCTTCTTCTCAATATTCCCTTCCCATAAGAAATCATGTTGGAGCTTCTCCACTTGATTGATGATCTTCGAAGGCATCTTGAAAAGAGACAAATAGTACACCGATAAGTTGGATAGCACAGCTTTGATCAGGGTTATCCCGCCCCCCAATGATATGTAGGATTTCTTCCAGCAAGCCAATCTGCATTGAATATTTTCAAGAACCGGATCCCAAAAAAATATAGATCTAGGAGCCCCTCCCAATGGTAGTCTCAAATACTTGAAAGGTCATTCAACAGTCTTACATCCCAGAATTTAAGCATATCTATACAGTTCATCCCTCTCCACTTCAAGTCCTGCCACCATAGCCTTTAACAAGTTTATTTTGAAGCCGATATTGTTTCAAAGATTTGCAGAATATCCTTCAACTGCCTTGGTTTTCTTCCGCATTCAAGAAACACATTGTGTCATCAACAAATTGGAGATGATTTATAGAAAAAACATTATTGTCAATATGAAAACCCTCTATGATCCCCCTAGATTTGGCTCAATCCATCAAAATGCAAAGTGCATCAACCACAAGTGTGAAGAGAAAGGGAAATAATGGGTCGCCCTATCGAATGCCCTTAGAGGATTGAAAAAAACCTTTCGAGGTACCATTAAGCACAACAGAAAAATGAGGGTGGTTGAGACAACCAGAAATCCATCGAACCTATCTTTCTCCAAAGCCTTTCTACCTCAATACCCATTGAATAAAATCTCAGTCAACTCTATCGTAAGCCTTCTCAAAATCAATCTTACATACCAAACCCTGCTCCCTTGCTTTCCTCCTCCCGTCCACACATTCATTGGCGATTAATATACCATCCAAGATCCGTCTTCCTTGTACAAAAGCATTTTGAATATTCAAGACAATCTACTCCATGACTTCCTTTAACCTCTGTGATAAAACGTTAGCAATAATTTTGTATAGACTACCAATCAAGCTAATTGGAAGAAATTTCGATAATTCCTTTGCATTACTTTTCTTTGGTAATAATACGAGGACAGTGGAGTTCACTCCTTTACCTATGATCCCATTTTCATAGAACTCAACAAAAACCTTCATAATGTCCTCTTCTAAAATACCCCAACATTCTTGGTAAAAAAGCATAGAGAAACCATCCAACCCCAAAGACTTGTCTTTTTCCATACAGAAAACCGCATACCGGATTTCTTCCATTGAGAAGGGTTCCTCGATATTATGGGCAGTCTCTTCTTTGATGCAGGAAGAAAAAAGATAAAGAATTCTAGGTTTTTCTCCACCCACTTTTTTATAAAGAGGAGAAATAATGGATAGCCTCATCCTTAATCCTCCCAAAATCACTCACCACTTTACCTTGAATAGACAAAGAAGATATAATATTCTTGTGTTTCCTACCATTTTCCATCCAGTGGAAATATTTTGTATTATCATCCCCCTCTTTTAACCATCTACATTTGGCTTTTTGGCTCCAATAGATATCTTCCCGACGAAGAAGACACGTAGTTCCCCAAGTAATTGCTTCCTTCTTTCCATAAGATCTGGGGGAATAGAACCATTTTCCTCCATTTTCCTATCCAGCTGATCCACCTCTCTCCAAATTGATTCTTTCTTTTCCCAGATCCACTCAAAAGTGTTTGTATTCCAAACCTTTAAGGTTTTTTTGTGTTGAAGCTTTTTCATGAAACAAAAACCTTCATGGCCTTCGACTTCATGTTTATTCCACCATATTCGGATATTTTCCTTGAAGCGTGGGTGAGTGACCCACATGTTCTCAAAACGTAGCATGGTATCTTCCATCAAACTATTTGCCATGGTACATACTCCCGAGCAAAATGGGATTACTAAGAGAAAGAACCAACATCTCCATAAGATCACTAGTGCCTTGTTTTTCCATATACATGTTCCACAGTTTTTTGGGCTGTGATAGTCTTTAGACTGTTATTTACTTGATGAACCATATGCCCTCACATATCTGGGATTTAAATGTCCCCTTGAGCTTGATGCAGACAGTCTAGGGGTTGGCTGTCGCCTGCGGGTACATAGGCCCACAATAGAACTAGAACAAGTTTTCAATCAGGTTTTGCTCAAACACATGATAAGCCAAGATTAGAATGTAAAGAATCCTCACTAGAGCTCAACAACAGGACTTGAGGAGACTTATAAAGGTCTAAGGGAAAGTTATAATCAGACCACACCCTGTTAAGACTTCAACCAGAATTAGGAATTAAGCAACCATACAATATAGAAGCCCTATATCTCAGGGAACAGTAGCAGTGATAATCAATATGATGAAGATAGTAGGCCTAACACACTGATAAATCAGTACCCAAATGGTATGGATTTACTGATCTAACTCTAGAGTACTCAAACAGCAAAGTATGGTGTAGATACCTTTCCCAAGAGCTTTAGATTAACCCCACAAAGTGCTTACATAAGAAAAAATGTAAAACCTTCAGAAATCAGATTTCAATCCTAAAATATAAGCTTTAAAGGCTGAAGTTAACACTGAAGATCTTGAGCTTAGGAGAGAATAAAACGAGACTGTAATAGGTTTCTAAAAGGCTACAGGCTTAGGCTAAGGTCAAGAGAAAACAGGGAATAGACTTATGGTTAAACAGGCTGCAAGATACAGGGGACTGAACCAAGGGTAATAGAGGTTGAGTTAGCCGAGGCTAACAGAGGTTTAAATAGGGTTAAAACAAAGGTTTAGATGAGATGCAATTAAAGGCTTTATAGTGATGGTCAGGTAAGGGAAAACAGGAGATTAGAGGGGTTAAAACAGGGGTCTATTGGCTTAGAGGTTCAGGTCTGATTTAGCAGTGAAGGCAGGGATGAATAGCCCAGCAAAAGGTAGTATTAGTGTAGGTTTCAGGTCTGCAGAGAACCCCGAAGTTTCTCCCTAAATATCAGTAGAAAACTTCAAGAGACATAAACTTATAAAACCCACAGGATAACCCACAAATGCTGGGGTTTTAAACTGCAGTTTCAGAACAGGGTCTAGGGGGTTTTAGATGATGATGCAGATCTAGAAAGAGTTGGGTTTTGTGTCTTTTCAATCAAAATAGCAAGGGATTTTAACCTAGAAGTGCCACATGGTGTAGAATGGTTGGGTTTAGGTTTCTGAAGGTCAAAAGAGATCAGGGGATTAGCAGGAGGGTAGTCACAAGGTTCCAAACAGATGGGGTTTGGGATCAGACTTGAAACAGAGAGTTTTTAGTGACATTGGCTACTGTAAGAGTCTTAAAGGGTTTCTTGGGGTTTGAATGGGGAAAGCAGCAAGGAAAAAGTGTAGGGATGATGGGTGCAGGTCTAGGGTTCAAGGAACACCACAAGAAAGAGTTCTTGATAAGTTTGAGGGCTCTTTAATGGTGAAACAGCAAGTACAGAGATTAAGCTCAGAAATCTACACTAAGATTTAAATTCTTGGATCAAAGAACCACTAGAGAAAAAAGAGAAAAGGAGAAGAAGAAGAAAGAGAAGAAGGATTACCTGTTCTTGTAGAGTCTCATTACACGATCGGAGGATCTTGGCCTCACACCAAGTTTGAAGAAAACCCAAAGAGTCTCACCATGGGAAAACCAGTCTCAGGTTTTGGGGAAGATGACCCAACCGTGGGTTTCAGAATTTAAAAAAAAAAAAGACTTTTATTTTTTCAATCATCTTACATTTTCGACCACTACTTTTAAAAACCCCTAATACAAGAAATTTAGAAGTTTCCCAAAATAGAAACTTTAATTATTGGACCCCCTAACACTAGACTCCTAATGACCCCACCTTCTAAAGAGAAAAATAGACCAAAATGTGGGGTTTCTAGAGGCTGTCGACCACCTCTTATTTAGCTTACATGGTGCTCACTAAAATACCCAAAGACAATAACTAAGTAAGAACATAAAAATGCCACTACTAAGGACTATAATAGCAAACTAAAGACTCCATTTGATGTTCCAAAGAAAGTACTCCATAGCTCTCCACATGTGGACCCCACCAAGGGCATATGTGGGCCCCACTTGATCTTCTATGTCCGCATCAGAGCTTTTCATGTTCTTCTCTTGGGTCTTCCCCTCCTCCTCAAGTGTTTGGCTACATTTTCTATATCCATGTTCCTAAATTTAATCGCTCCAAGTTAGACCCCAAGGCTCTTAAGTGTATCTTTCTTGGGTACACTCCAAATCATAAGAGCTACAAATGTTATCACCACTCTTCTCAAAAGCACATTGTCTCCATAGATGTCACCTTTCATGAGACTGTGCCCTTTTACTCCCTTAGTTAGCCACATCTTCAAGACGAGAGTAGAACTGAAAGGAAAGATGAGTTGGCTCTTCTTTTACCCATTCCTCCGTATGTTTTTTATGTTGATAGATATCATACCTAGGGGGAGATAGATCAAGTAATTGTTCTCAAAAAGAAAATCCACTGGCAACCACCTAAAAGAAGGCTTGGGTGCAAGATTTCACTCATGCATCTATTCGACGTAAAAAAAAAGAGAGTTGCCCTTGCCTCTAAATCTATTGTGCATCTACAACAAATCTCATCTTCATATTGCTATCTGAAAGGGTACTCATTCTTGTACCCAACATCCTATTGCTAATCATATGTGTTATGACTCCATGTCTGCTGAGTTTAAGGCTTTTTCCTCCTCTTTGTCTTTTGTTTCTATTCCATGCAGTCTATCCCGAGCCCTATCTCAACCTTAGTGGAGAAAAAGTAAGTCATACAGAAGAAATAACATGGGATATAAGCCTTAGAGAAGAACAGAACATGGGATGTTGTAGATTTCTCACATGAGAAAGAACCTGTTGGTTGCAGATGGGTGTTTATTGTGAAATTGCAAGCCAATGGCATGGTTGAGAGGTATAAGGCCAGATTAGTAGTCAATGGTTGTACACGGACATATGGGGTTGATTATTAGAAGACCTTTGCCCATGTTGCAAAAATGCATTTTGTTTGTATACTGATTTTTGTTGCTACCAATCAAAGATGGCCCAACTTCCAACTTGACGTCAAGAATGCCTTCTTACATGGTGACCTTGAAGAGGAAATTTAGATAAAGGTACCTCTTGGTTTTCAATACTCTACTGATAAAGAAAAAATATGTCGATTCAAGAAGGCCCTCTATGGCCTTAAGCAATCTTCTAAAGCATGGTTTGAAAGGTTTTGCAGTGTTATGCTCAAAAATGGATATGAACAGTGTTAAGCGGATCACACCCTCTTTGTAAAGCATTAGAAAATAAAGATAACAGCACTCATTATCTATCTAGATGATATTGTGGTTACAAATGATGATCAGTGTAAAATCAACAACCTCAAAGCTTTTCTTGGCAAGGAGTTTAAGATAAAAGATTTGGGGCTTCTCACATATTTTTTTGGAATCAAAATGGCTAGATCCAAGAATAGTATTTTCCTATAGCAGCATAATTATGTGTTAGATCTTCTCCAAGACTCTGAGATATAGACCTTATAAGACTCAATGTGAATCTTATAAGGGCCATCCGCTCATTGATATTGGTCGCTATCGGAGACTAATGGGGAAAGTCATCTATTTGACATTGACTAAACCAAACATCTCTTATGCAGTTGGGGTGGCAAGTCAGTTTATGTATGCCCCTACAACAAGGCATCTTGAGGCAATATACTGCATCCTTAGATATTTGAAAAGATTAAAAAAAAAAAAAAAAAGTCTAAGTCAGGGACTCTTATATGACCGATGATAGAATCTCTATGTTGAATCCTTTACAAATGTAGATTGGATAGGATTAGTGATTGACAGGAAATCCACTTCTGGCTATTACATGTTTGTGGGAGATAATCTTGTTACTTGGCACAATAAGAAGCAACCATTTGTAGCAAGATCAAGTGCAGAAACAAAGTTTCGAGTCATGGCACACAAGATATGTGAGATGCTATAGATTAATGGCTTTCTTAAAGAGTTAGGCTCCCACTTTCAAGTTCCTATGCAATTGTAATGTGACAATAAAGAGGCAATTAGCATTACCCATGATCCTGTCCAGCATGATAGGACCAAGCACATTGAGGTTGACAGGCACTTCAAGGAGAAGTTACAAGCCGAGCATATATGCATTCCCTTCGTGAAGACTGAAGACTAATGGTCAATGTGTTCACCAAAGGCCTATGTAGTCGTAGTTTTAGTAGGATTGTTGGCAAGCTAGGTATGCACAATATTTGCATACCAACTTGAGAGGAACTGTTGATGTATATAAGAATATATTAGTATACAAAGGTAAGTGTATAAGGTATACTTATAAATACCCACATATAGTGATGTATTGTTTTCCTTTTGAATATATAGAATACATATGGGAAAAGGGCATACACTCCCACTATGAGTTCCCCTTCTCTCTCTTCTTCCTCTCTCCCTTTCTTCCTTCTTCCTTCAACAAACCCTAGGCCATCACAACACTAATCCACTTTTTAGACCACTGAAGATGTACTCTAACTATTGAAAAGTCCAGATCAACAAATGGCTCCATTAACTAGGATTAGATGGGTGAAGCCCAATCATCAAGATGGACACCACCCTAGGGGAGAGTCCACACTTGATGTTGCTTACCCACAGTTGTTTCGCATTGCTTTGAACAAAAATGCTAGGGTGGCGAAGGTCCTATCCCATGGGCCAAATGGCCACAATTAGAATCTTCCTTTTACACGTGACCCCTATAAATGGAAGATCCCCATTGTGGGGAACATGATGGAGGATCTCCGGATGATGTTTATTGATAATGATGAAGGGGACACTCGTATTTGGTCCCCCTCGGCTGATGGTGCTTTCTCTTCTAAATCCTTTTTCTCTATCCAGACTGATGACAATTCATTGCCTCCCCCTCATCCCAGTTTTTAATATTTGGAACTCAACAGCGCCTCCAAGGGTTAAGACTCTTCTTGGATCTCCTTCCTTGGTGGGCAAAAAACTATGGATATATTGCAGCGAAGGAGGCCTTTTATATCTATTTCCCCATCAATCTACCCCCTTTGCATGATGAATGTTAAATTTGGGGATCATATCTTCATTCATTGTGCTTATTCCACAAAGATCTGGAACACTTTTAAAAAGGCTCTATCGCTCCATGTTATAAAGCTAGCCTAAATGGAGGCTTTGTTCTTTCAATGGGGGAATGGGGTTAAAGGAGTTCGGGGTAGGATGTTCTTCAAAGATATCCTTTTGGGGGTGGTGTGGGGTATTTGGAATGAGAGAAACAGGAGAGTGTTTGAAAACAAAAAAATGAGTGTATGGGGAGGTGGTTGACTCGATTGTTTGCAAGATATGCTCTTGAGTTCTCGTGAAAAAGGAGTTCCATGATTGTTCTATGAATGATATGGTTCGGGATTAAGTCTCTTCTTTATCGAGCCAAAGAGTTTTCCAACAAAATTTGGCGATGGAGTGGATCCCCCCCTACAATTATAGGCTAAAAGTAAACTTTGACAGAGCTTCCTTCGGGAATATAGGTCTAGCTGGGTATGGGTGTGTCTTGAGAGACTCTTTGGGCCAGACTTTGTGGATCAAAGAAGGCCTATTGGTGTTAAAAATGCCATCTATGCAGAACTCACCGGGCTGTTGGAAGAAGGGCTGAGGTTGTTAAAAGATAAGGGTTTGAGAGGTTGCATTATGGAAGGTGAATCTTTGAGATCATTTCTTGGGGGAGGGGGGGTCAGTGCGGTTCATGGAGGCTACACCACTATATTGTTAAGATTAGAACCTTATTGAAGGATATGGATGCTGATTTGATTCATGTTCCCCGAGCTCAAAATGATTTGGTAGACAAGATTGTCAAGTGGAGTGTAGGGCAGCCTTTATTATTTGAGGGGGGTTATATGCCTGAGTGTTGATGTAATTCTCTTTTGTTGTTTGGCGTGCTTTTGTGTCTGTTTTATTTTCGCATTTTGCATGATCTTTTCTCCTTCATACAATTATTCATTATTCATCAAAAAGATGGATGCCACCCTATGATACATTGCCTCACAACCAAATTGTATAATTTTTCCACAAACATTACATAGATACATATACGCATACACATAGATACATGCATCATACTTCTTTTTTCTTTTTTAAATTTGTCCAAAAAATTAAAAAACAAAGAAAAGAAAAAGAACTCAAATCTTTCAAGAAATTCTCTTTCATTGCCAAAAAATAAATCCCAAGCAGATATATTGACATGATTAAGAACATGTATCACGAAGAGATAAGTAGCGCGAGAACAAGTAGGTGAAAGACAAGGTAGTCCCCAATTGTATACAAAGGACCAGCCTTGAGCCCGTATCTTTTTTGCATTGGTTATGGATGAGTTGACTAGGCATATAGAGGAGGTTCCATGGGGTATGTTATTTGTTAATGACATAATTTTGATTGGCAAAACTAGAGAAGGGTCAACATGAAGCTAGGATTATGGATTAAGACTATATAGATGCAATTTTAATAAAAACAGGAGTAGAAACAAAAGCATAGGTAAATTAACAGCCAAAAGATGGCCCAGTGTGACCATTGTTTTATCTTGGTTTGATCCACAAGAGGAGAGACTGTTAAAGGATGTTGTGCAGTAAAATTAAAGCAGGGTGAATGAAGTAGAGAGGTGCTTCTCGTGTGTTGTATAATCAACTTATTTTAATAGAAGTGAGGATTTTAAAAGACAGCCACAAGACCCGACCTTCTTAATGGAACAGTGTTGGGCAATCAAGAAACAACACATCCGCAGAATAAACATAGCTAGGATGAGAATGTTGAGATCGATAAATGGAGAGACAAAAGAACAGAATCAGAAATAAATGCAACCTTGTGAACTTAAGGGTAGCATCAATACATGACAAGATGACGAAGAGCCGGCTAGGATGGTTTGGTCATGTGCAATGCAGACTAATGACCATTCCACTGAGTGACAATCCCACTGAGTGATATGGAGAAAGCTGAAGTATCTAATGAAGAAGAGGAAGACCAAAAGAATACAGAGGAAGGTAGTGACAAAAAAAACTGATGACATATGATTTAATAAAAGATATGGCTCTAGATAGTGGAATGGCATAACAAGATTCGTGTAGCCAACCACAAATAGTTGGGCTATGGCTTAGTTGAGTAGAGTCTGAGTATCAACAAAACTTGATACTCCGAAGCAGGAAGGGGGGATTGATATTGGTAGAATTCAGTTGAGGAATAAGTCACTTCTTGGAAAGTGGGTAAGGAGATTTTCTTCAAAAAAGGGAAATCTTTGGCACTCTTTTATTTCCAACAAATATCTTTTCTTTTTTTTTGCTGAATAACGTGAATGGTATTAATGAAAGAAGAGAGAAGAAACGAGTACATAATGCCCAACAAAACATTGTTGGCCCCAAAAGAACTAAAAAAAGCTTGCCCAAAATGTCATTTGGGAGACTGTCCCAAGACTAATACAATTACAATAACATCTCCTCTTCCAAACTACCCACAAAAATGAGATCTCTTTGAACACCCCTCTTCGTTAGCCTATCTGCAACCTCATTAGCCTCTCTAGGAATCCACTTGAACAAGATATTCAAAGAAGAAACTAAAAAAACAGCTTCCTTGATAAGGTGAGACATCCTCCATGGACCACCACTAGCTCCCGCATCCATCCAATTACCACCGCTGAGTCACCTTCCACCTCAATGTTGTGTGACGTTATTTCTCTGAAATGTATTAGCCTTAGTCCAAAGAGTAGTGCCTTTAATTCTACAGTGAGTGAATCCGCTTGTCCCAATGGACCCGAGAAAACAGCTATGCACTGTCCTCTACCATCATATAATGAGCCTCCCATACCTGATGGACCCGGATTTCCGATTGAGCTACCGTCAAAGTTCAACTTCAAGGCATTACCCATTGGGGGAGACCATCTTAGTATCTCTTGGTGCACAATAGGGGAAGATTCAATCACTAAGGGAAGATTTCTAGTAGATTGTCCACAGTTACTCCTTTGAAGCATTGATCCTTCGTCACCCAATAAGCCAACCTAATGGATAAACTCTATGAAAATTAGGATTTGATGAGTTAAACTCCAAGAAAAAGTTGAAGAAGAAGAAGGAACATACTTGTGAGTAATCCGTACCCACTTAGCTAGGAAATCCCTTCCTAGTTTCAAACCTAGGCACAAGGCTTGAAGAAAGAACAATCTTACTTGTCAAGGAACAAAAAACTAGCAAACTTTATTCATAATCTTTTATTGAAATCAATTACAAGGGGTTGGGCTTGCTTTATAAGCCCAAAGTTTCTAAAAATCTCCTGCACGAAAGCCCCCTCCCCTTCCAATTTTCTTTGTAATGTTTGGTGTCCTTTCTCCTTTTTAAATTCATTACAAAATCCTCTTTTAAAAAAAAAATACCCTTAAACAAATTTCCAAATACATACTATGTCCTAACTCTTAATAACTCATAAATTATGAAATAAAACAGTTACTTAAACCAAACAAAAGGATTCTAACGTAAAATAAAGACATCATGTAACATTCAAAGCTTGTCCTCCATAGGTTTGCCACGTGTCTCCATATGTGGGCTCCACCAAGGGCCATGTGGGCCCCACGCGATCTTCCATGTCCGCATCACCTTGGACCCCTATGACTTAACTACAATGGAGGTTTATAGGGTAAAAGTGGCTTGGTTAAATTCCAGGTACCAGGCTAAAAGAGCATTGAGATTTTTTGAGCTTGAGAATATGTTAAATGGTGTCTAAAACATGTTTACATAATGTCAGGTAGTCAGGAAACAACAAATAGAATGAGCATAGCCGAGATGAGAAATCTTGGACCCATAAGGCTTGGATTATGTGCAAACGAATCTCGTGAGAACTGTACAAACAGCACCAGAGGGGCTGACGCATCAGTACCAAAAAGTGATTTACACTTTCTGGGGGGCACTTATCACTTTTCGTGCTGATGTGTCCACACCCTGATGCCGTTTTCACAGTTCTCACAAGATTCGTTTTCACCTAATTTTTTTCCATAAGGTTAACAAAATAAGAGAGGCAATGGAGATGGTTTAGTCATGCTAGGCAATGGGTTGTTTTGTAACATTTTTTGCAGATGCAAAGAGTATTTACATGGATCATGACCTTGTTGGAATTTACATATGGTAAGGCTAGCTATATCGGTTACAATCTTGGAAACCCACTTTTTCAGTAATTGTGAAATTTATTTCCTTCAGCTGTTTTCATTGTATCTGATTTAAGGAAAAGAATGTACTCATTTATAGGAGAAAAATGCATACCCAAGTGAAAGAATTAAAGGAAATTACCTTATTCAAATGCATATCCTGTTCAAATATTAGAACTAAACAAAAATTATACTCAAGTACTAGCCGGACAATTCATGCAGTATAGCAATTTGAAAATGGACCATTGTATGGCCCAAATATTGTAATGCTTCTTTTAAAAAACTTGAATCACCTTACATTACTACATTGAAGATTTTATTCCAGGTTTTTCAACCATGTTAACAGTAATTGGGAAATTGCCTCTTAAGTCTTAACCCACTGCCCATGTAGACCTTGATGCCAGCTTTGGGGGTCCCAGGTTGGTGAAACAGCTGCCTAGGAATTGCCCGGCTGGGATTTGATGCACCCCCCTAAAGTGCCCCTAATGTGCCCCCCACATGTATGGGGGACACATCAGGTCAAAAAGTGATATACACTTTTTGGGGAGGGGTGTAAATCACTTCTTTGACGTGATGTGTGCCCCCTGCATGCGGGGGGCACGTTAGGGCCACTTTAGGGGGGTGCACCAAATCCTGAGGGGGAATCGCCTAGTTGACGCTTTGACTACACTGTTAATTTGTTACTGATAAAAAAAGTTAATTTTGTTTATTTCATTCCTTTTAGGTTTTTCCCCCCTACAACCAGAACTAAAAAAAAAAAAAAAAAGGGCGGCCCAATGCACGAGGCTCCCGCTAACGCGGGGTCTGGGGAGGGCAAGATGTACGCAGCCTTACCCCCATTTCTGGAGAGGCTGTTTCCGTGACTTGAACCATGTGTACTCAAATTAAGTAATCATGTGTACAATGTGGCACTATCAAATTTTAGTATTACCATTATAATTATGCTTTACTTATTGAAATGAAAGAAAAAGAAAAGAAATAGGCTGTTGTCTGTGTGTCATTGCCCCTAGTATTCTCTACCTCAGCATTTTTCATAAAGCAGGGAAGCTGTTGTATCACTTTTTTTTTTTTTTTTTTTGAGAATGGCAAAAGAACTTCATTCAAGAGCGAAGGGGAAAAATCATGTATGAACTTGTTGAGAAAGCTGTATGAACCTTCGACATTTTTGAGAAGCTGTTATTTAGCCATTCTGTTATTCACAAATCTTAATTGGATGAAGCATAAGCCCCAATGCTTGAACCTTAGTATGTCTGCTAATTAGCTTATATTTGCTATATCACATATTTTATGCTTCAAAGTAATAGCCTGATTTTTGTATTGGTCATTTAATTATAGGTTTGGCTAATCTGGAGAGTATAAATTTGTCATTCACCTTGGTTACTGACAGTGGTTTAAGAAAATTGTCTGGATTGACATCTCTTAAATCACTTAATTTGGATGCTCGCCAAATCACAGATACTGGGCTTGCAGCTCTTACTGGTAAGCATTTTTTTTTGCATATGCTTTTTAGAAGCTGAATTATTCTTTTGGGTGTTGGTTCTGTAATATAGATATATGGTGAGCTGTAGCACCGGTAATGTTTGCTTGGTAATACTAAGTTCTTCAAATTTGTGTTTTCTTAGCTTGAATGGATCATGATTTGTTTCTTTGGTTTGAATCATTTGGTTATCCTGTTGGTTTGGATGTTTGTTTCCCTGGTAACACATGTTTAACCTGTGGACTGAAGAGTTTTATGAGGTTACACATGAAAGGGTTTTTTTTTTCTTCTTTATGTGATGTAGGTTTTCACCCCAGCTTTGCTAAGTTGGTAAAGTTTCTGGGTGTCGTACCACAAACTTGGGTTAAAAACCTGTCTTCACCTACTAATAAATTAACTATTTTTTATTTCTTTTATTTTACAAGTTTAAAATACGTTGTTTGAAGTGATCTCATGAAGTCAACCTGTGTCTTTCCCTTGCCTCATATGTACCATTGAAAGTGTGACAGCCCATTCTCCTGGAGGTTTCACCTATATATTTGTCAATTGTCATGTGATGTTGTACAAGAATTTGTCCCATCTGGATGACATTCTAAGTATGGAATGATTCTGCGGTGCAGCCACCTTTGACAGTAAATGATCCTCCAATTACATCAAGGATGTCCAAGTAAAATCCATGCAGGCTTTTCTTCCTTGTTTGCATGGTTTATATGATAACAGTTCTCTGCTCAGTGCAGACCCTTGTTATCCCATTTTTAACTGGATTTTTTTTGCTTAAAAAAAAGAATTTACTTATAAAAAAAATCTTCTTGCTTTGGGAAATAGATTAGAGTTTGGCCTATATAAACTTATGTAGACGTCAGGGACAATAAAATTGAGGAATTAGACCTGCTATCCATTGTGATACCAAATGAAAGATGAAATGATATTTCTGTTGTCCTCTAAAGATTACACCATATATATTTTGTGCAATATATCTTTTTTCCCAGCTGACTCTGGCTTTCTTTCTTGTTTTCCTCAATCCAACATAATGAGTTTTGGAAATATTTTTGAAAACCCTTTTTCCAGAATCTTGTTTCTAAGTATCCGGTATTAGAATTTTAAAGCAAATAGCATAAAAAAGAAGAGTACACCTCTCTTACTGGCAAAAAGTACGAAGAACCTAAGTTTTTTAGTTTAGGATTTGTAACCCCAACTTGAGTACTATAAGCTGAGCTTCGACTTAACTGAGATTCTAGTTTTTGGAACCTTTAGGAACAGCTATTTAGGGTAAAATATAGAGTGCCCTGACAGTCTAGACTTTTGAGGATCCTCATTTGCAAGAGGAGAAATCTATTCTATATCCTAAAAGAGTGTTCTTGAATATTAAACAGGTATTACTATCAGTGATGATTTTAATGACAATGGCACTTGCTTACCATTTGAGAAAAAAAAAATTCAGAATTGTCGAGGATGAAGCTAAGAGCCACCATTAATGTTTGTAAAGAGTAAGGTTCTTGAATGTTGATTAGGAACCCCCGTTCCAAATTAGAAAGACTTTCTGACACCAATGCCAAAGCCTTGCTGAACTGATTCACAAATAAAACAGAGATCAGTACCACAAGCTGATATAGGACGCCAGATCTGTCAAACAACAGAAACTAATCTATAAATATGACACAAACAATCAGTTTCTTTCTGTTCAAATTGAAGATTCCTGAATATTTCTAGAGCTGATGGGATGCCCCAAAATTCCAAGTTAGAAGGCTTTGCTGAAAGTAGTCCAGAAACCTAGATAGGCTGATCCAAACCAATAGAAATAGGGCAGTATATGCCTAGGTATGAACTTTTTTTTTATGGTTAACGTCTGAATTTTATTGAAAGAGAACATAATTACAAAGGAAAGTACATATAATGCAAGTGTTTCACAACATCTCAAATACAATCAAGCAGTACTCCGGAAAGGGAGACCTTTGAAAATTTCAGGAAGCCTAACCCCCCAATCTAGCAAGTTTGTCAGTTTGTTTTGTATCCTTGGGACGTGACATAGGGATGTATCAAGTAGTCTCATAAGATCCCTAACTTCCTGAATAAAAGGAGTCAGCTGCCATGACCCTTCTCTTTCCCCAAGTCCCTAACTAATCACAACTGCCAAGTCTCCTTCCACTAAGCATCCTGTGATTCCCCTGCTATTAAGTTCCCGCAAGCCAGCCAACAAGACAAATAGCTCAGCCTTGATAGAATCACAACTGCCCAACGAACTGCTCAACAAAAAAATAATACTGGAAGAATCATCCCGAACAATACAACCATACCCTGCGGGCCCCAGGTTGCTTCTAGATGAACCATCAAAATTCATTTTCAGCTTGCCCATTGGAGGCGGCAACCATACCAACACCTGAACTCCTATTATTCGGAGGTATGAAATTACACAAGAAACCCAGTCCCTCATAATATCATTCAAGGGAGTATCTTTAAATTCGTCTGTCATCTTCAACCAAGAGCCCACATCAACTAGGTGCCGAGGTATGAACTCCATATGTCTACATGTGACTAGATGTTATTGTAATGTTCAATATATGAGTGCAGATGCCTGATTTGGTGATCTAGCATAGGTTCAGGTGATGGGAGTGACAAAGCGGCCTTGCTAGAAGAATTTATATTTTGACTGTTGAACTTACCTTTGATTTTTTGAGTGACACTGTTGATCCACGTTTGTGCATCTGAGAGCTATGGGATGAATTTTATCAAATGTTTGAGTATTCAGCTACAGGGCAGTGGCGAGGAATCTCAGTTGTAATAGTTGTCTTTCTTTATCATATCTAGTCTTTATACCAGTGTTTTGTTCCCTTTCTCTGTGCCAAAGTTAATTCTGGGCTGCCATGGAATTAGTGACTTGTATGGTATCATGAAAAATGATGTTTGCATATTCTGATTTAGCTAGGGCATGTAAGTAAATTTTCATTTTCCTTCTTTGTTGATACAGGTCTGACTCAGTTGACTCATCTCGATCTTTTTGAGGCTCGTATTACAGACTTCGGAACAAACTGTTTGCGATGTAAGTTAGAATTATGAACCAGTACTTCAAATATTTGTATTCCAACTTATCTAATACTATCTTCTTCTTCTTCCTTTATTTTTATTTTTATGGATAACTTCTTTTACTATCTACTTCCAAGAAGTTGATATCTATATGACTGTATTTGGTCAATATAATAATCTTTTTCTCTCTCTCTCATATTATATACTCCTCACACTTTACTTTTTTAAGTCTTGCATGGGAAAGCTGTGGCTTCCCAGGTTTCTACTTAAAATTCATGCATGAGAAAGGTAGCTTTATGTTTGTACATTCAGCATAAAATGTCAGCAAACTCTACCATCTTAATTATTGTTTTTTGTCTTTGTTATAGTATTATTGAGGTTCTCAAACAAATATGTGAAATTCCTAGAGGGGAGTGAATAGGATATCTACAATTTTTCGATTCCTTTTTAATTAATTTCTTCACCTCTTATGATTTACTTTAATTCAATTAAAGATACAGCAGAAATTCTTTTAATTAGTAAATTACTTTCCTATGAATTTATCATAAACCACGAGACTCTGTCATGCACTATAGTGTTACCTATAGCAGAGTAAGAGCAGGGTTGATAAGTTCCCTAAGGTTGCTTGATTAAACCCTTTATATTAACCTTAGTGTGTTGGGCTAGTTTGCA
>JAOXJP010034776.1:0-16668 GCA_025762735.1 Platanus orientalis
TATATATATATATATATAGAGAGAGAGAGAGAGAGAGAGAGAGAGTTTTATGTATTATATATTGTATACATACCCTAATGACTGGTTTAAATTAGTAGTCATATTATATATCTGCAGTCGCCACTCCGGTGGATCTTCTGCATCAGAAAACTGATACATAGAGAATATCAGAAAACTAGACGATTCGCTACATCTGAACCAAATTTTGTTGTTTTATTCTCTAGATAAATCCCGAGCTCCAAGCTACCGTGGGCACCTGAGCTTTGATGAGACGAGAATCCTTACAACAACCTATTTATTCCATTCCATTAGACTAGATTTCACTGTAATTCTGAAGCACCAGTTCCTACATGATCAGAGTAATCCGCTAAACATGGATATCCCCTGGCCCTCTACATTGTCATCTTTCTCTTTCCTTTCTAAAACTCATTCCTTCAAAACCACTACTGCTTCCAAAGTTGACTACCTATATGAGATCGAGTACCTTCCTGAAGATTCCAAAGTACCTGCAACCAAGTTCCCTGTTGTAAATCCATATGCAATTTACTATAAACCACAGACCACCATGAAGAAGAAAATATGGAAGCTCATAGGTGCAGATACTCTTGCATCTATTAAAGAATATGTGCAAGCCTCAAAATTTTTAGCCCATCCTATCTTTGACACTGAGCAAAAACAATTTCTCCCCATTGATCTACCTACTGAACTCCTTCCCCAGTGGCTTCGCGAAGGCTATACCTACTTGCACTATATATATATATATATATAAAGTAGGTCATATTTTCTACTTATTGATTAGTTTTAAATTAGTAGTCATATGACTCATATTATAATACCGTAGGTTATGTTACATTATTATAGTAGAATATATAAATACCTTTAACATTAACTCTAATCCATTGCTTATCTTAAGGAATATGAATACGTTAACCTAACTTAATGTTTTTTTTTAATTGAATATATCCGTATTCATATCCAATATTAGAATAACTTGACAGATACAAATACAAACGCAAACCCATGTGTATCCAATTTAATTAAACATTCGTTTATTTAAAAAAAAATTATTTGATTACAAAATGAACTCAATCTGGATATGCCAATATCTGGTACATGTTCATTTTATTTGCACCCATATCCCCATCTTCTCTTTGAACGTTAAAGTATTATTGGTCACCTTCAAATGATTATCGAGGAACCATATTTCATGTCATCATTAATGCAATAAGGAACACTACATAGATAAATATGTACTCTTGAACAAAACCCAGCCATCAAAAAAGATTTTGAATCATCTCTGGTCTGAATGAACAGGTACTGCTCCATTACCAATCAATGTATGACATGTGGCATGGCATAGAGTGTTTTAGTCAATATACATGAATCAAATGAGGATATTGCAGTAAATACACAATGAATAAGTACCTGTGTATTTATTAATGCATCCTTTGTCAGACATCGTGTGGAACCTGTCCATTCAAAACGAAGATGGAGGAGATTCATCTTATTGTTTGGCTTTGTTTTTTAATTTGAATTGTATGGCACTTCATACCATATTAGTAGCTACTAGCCTCAATACATTTTGTTGTGCTCGTTTTTGTTCATATTAAAACAGCACCTTGCCCATGGAGGATTAAAAACATCATTTCAGATTGCCACCACCTACTAGACTAATACCCCTTAGTTTCCATTTCATATGTTCCTCGTGAATGCAACAAAGTTGCCCATTCAATGGCGGCCATCGCATCCAAGGAACAAATATCATGTAAGTGGAATAGAACACCACTTCCTCAACGTATCTCATCCATTATTCATATAGATATTTGTAATAAGGATAATTATTGATGAATGAAATTGAGCTTAGGCTCTTTGCAACAAAAAAAAAAAAAAAACACCAAAGGGACAGTGGGAGACCCGGTCTAACCACTCCAGCCTGATCTTAGGGTTTTACAGGGCCAAGCCTAGTCGTCTAAAAGGTGGGGCTGTGCGTAAACGCAGTTTGCTTTAAAGAATATTATAATCATATTTAAGAAGTCAACTGCCATTTAGTTGATGTTGCATTGCCTTTACTTCTGTGCCTTCCCATTTCCATTGTAATTGCAGTGTTGGTTAAAACTAGGATTAGGTTGGCCCAGTGGGTTTTAAGTCTGTTCCGCTTTTTGTCAAGGACAAAAACAAGAAATGTAAAAGCTAGGTGAATAGGGGCAAGTAGGGCTGTTACTTGGCTGTCAATGAATCGAACTAGCTTGTTTCAGCTTGGACCTTGACTTGTCATGAGTTGAGTTGCACTAGCTTGTGAAAAGCAGTTCTCATTAAGGATCTTATATATCTTTATAATATATAGATATAGCTTATTATACTCTCTCTCTCTCTCTCTCTCTCTCTCTCTCTCTCTCTTTTTATATATATATATATATATATATATAACATTTGTTTTGATAATAAAAACATGGCATAATCTGCTCCTTGTTATTTCCCTGTTTTATCCAACTCAAAGTATATCTATAACTCATGGCATCCAACCTATTTAGGGATATTAAATTCTTTTGCGTCTTTGGAACATATGTCACACTACTCAAAGTATGAACCACTCCATCAAACATCTTGATCTTTGTCACCCCAACATTTGTGATGTCACAAGTAGACCTGTCAGCCAAAGAAACAATACATATATTCTTTTCTTAGAACATATCAAAATATTTTTTTCTTAGAACATATATGAATTCAACAATCTGAATCTAATATTCACTCATCATGAAAACAAGTGTTCATACCTTTAGAGATTGTGAGAACATTTCTAATGTAATTTTCTTGTTCCTTCACTAACACTGTATTAGGATTGTCACTTTTATTTTTGTCAATACTTTTTGCACAATTCCTCTTAATGTGGCCATATTCCTTGCAGTGGAAATATTAAATCTTATCATTTCCTCTAGACTAGGACCTAGACCTACAATTCCCCGAACTTCTCATAGATGACTTTCCTTTGCAATTCTCTACCTGACCAATCAAACTGAACTCTTGGTCTCCTTAAAGATTTGATTTCCTCATAATATCATTAGATAAGAACGATGTCATGACATCCTTTAAGCTTACTATATTTTTTCTAAATAGTAACATTGTCACAAAGATTCTATAAGAATTAGTGTTGAAACCCCAAAAGTGTGCACGAATGTGAAATATATTTCTCACTTGTCACACTAATCAAGGCGAATGAAAATTTGGATTCTCATTCGCTACGAATGAAAGGATTTCAGTTACTCATTTTCGCTTGAAAGTGTGCTCAACTGAACTAGCACACTGCAGAAATCAGAAGCTGAAAACTGGTTTTATCTCTTCTCATGAATGTTGTTTTGAATAACCACGACTCTTATGAGTCCTTTAATGACCCAGGAGATGGAAGATAGTAGATTCTCGCATAGAAGAATCACCTAAATCCTTAAGATAAGATTTGAAGAATCTCATTTCAACAAAAATGATATAGAAGAGATAGATCCTCAAACGTGGACTCTTCTCTAAACTCGTTTTTATGGCCTATAAATACCAACATACACGTAAAAAAGAGGAGATACAGAGAATATACAAAACGAATTAGAAGGAGGAGCGAGATAGTTAAAGGAGTTTATCACAAGGCAAACTCATTTATCTCTTGGAGTTCTACAAGCTACATCTCTTCCAAAAGAGAAGGGAGTATGTTCATTACACCTCTGCAACCTCCCCAAGGAAGATATCATAGGGAGCTTAAGAATGATTCAAGTCATAGATAGGTAAACTTGTAGGTGGATGAACAAAATGTATTCTATACTACATATTTGAAAGAGCATCATCTCTTCCCCCTATCCTTCTCTTTTATATGATTGCAATTATATCTTGTGATACAATACTGAGCAACTTGGAGTTAATTAGAGGTTGGTTGTGCTAAATGGCTATAATTAACAAGTCCCCTAGACTTGGAGTTTTAGTTCCCTATATATAAAATAATAAACTAGCCTCTAAAACCAGCTAAGTAATTTGTCCAACAAATTTTGTCTCATACACGGCTTGAAATTTGGTGTCACAAATTCCTGGCATGCCCGGTGGGACCAAACTTTCCTCTCATCTCTCTTTAAGATCTGTGTATTAATGGTTGTTCCATGCTTTGATAGGTACCCCAATGGAGTTGCAACTGTGGAAACCTCTGTTGGTTTGCGAGAAGTCACAAGGAAAACATGGGTTGAGGTTTTGGTCTCCCCACCACCACCCATCCACATGGTTGAGGCTTTAGTCTCCCAAGACCCACTTATGGTTGAGGCTTCAGTCTTCTAGCATAAGGTTGAGGCTTCAGTCTCCCTGACTTCACCAGGGGTTGAGGCATTAGTTTCCCCCAACGTTGTGGTAGCACTACTTATCTTGGCCAAACAGGACAAGTTTAATGCTAAATCAGGGGGATATACCCCCCAAATCATTTCAAATAAGTTAAGGAAACAATGGATAGAAATTTTAACCAAACAAACAATCAAAAGCCATTGAAGCCTTTGGAAAAAGATAAAATGTTGTCTCAGGCAAGGGCCCAAAATTTTAGTCACAACAACAAAAGTGCCCGAATGAACATACACATTCACATTCGCTAGGGTCTAAGTCCGTAAATGGCAGATAATTCTCATTCACGGGAAGATGCTCATAGACACAGATGTCATGCAACAAAGAAAAAGGGAAAGGCTCGAATGTGTAAGTCTGAAATTAACTACACTCACCAAGGGGAAGTCCTAGCTAGTGATTGCACTACTCATGCACAATTTAGTGCAAACACATGTGGTGAATGAGGATGAAATTTCACATTCGTGCACAATTGTGCGCTCCCTAAAGCGAAGACATTCGAAAAATACGGTAATAACGAATGAACAAGTAAATCCTTATTCACGCACATCTGTGGGCCTGAGACAAGACTTTCATTCGTCACCTAAGAACTAGGGTTTGACCACAGTCCATATTACTCTCATAGGAGTTCCCACAATGCTTAGGGGCCAAATAAAGCAACAGATTATTAATTAAGTTGGAGTATTCAGACCATTTGTCCATGAAGGAAATTTGCAAAATAAGAAAAAGGGACCTAAGACAAAGACCCCTAAAACCCATGATTTACAGAAGGACCGGCCATAGGGCAATATAACCACTCAGACCCCTCCCATGAGACATAACTGGTAGAACAATGAAGCAAGGGTAGAGTTCACAAATTCAATGCTCTTAACCCGATTCGAGCTCCCTGAAGGGTACAAGGAAAATAAACCAATGAAAAGGAGGACTTTGCCTTCTGAACACAAGTGGAAGGGGGGCATGGGCCCAAAGGAAAAGACTAGGGCGAGTAATTTCTTTCATATGAAACCAGAAACAGGAGATATGCAGATCAATGCAATGCTACCACGGGCACATTCGCAAGGGGGCAGCCTTTTCTTGTCTTATTACATGGGAAACAACTCAGACCCTACCCCTTATGTTGGCAAAGGCAAAACATTCAAGCTTACTCACACCTTTCAAGCAACGGTAATGTTTGTCAGAGCAAAGAAATATGCTTTAGCTAGTACCCCTAGTCCTTCTAGGTCATAGCCACGGGCTTTCAACTCTGTAGGCATGATGACCAGAAGTCAACTAGCGGCAAGTTCTAGGACACCATGGACACCCTTAAGAGGGTTACCAACTGTGGGAAGGTCCTCAGTAGACTCTCTCATTATGTTTTACCATGGGGATAGCCCTTATATGATTGCCACAATGGCTAATGTTACCTCTACCTCATAAGGACCTGAGGCAATAACACCAGGATCAAGGGGTCAGAATCTGCCTATCGACGCCACAACAAATATAGAAAATGTAGATGTCAAGGAGTACCGCTCAGATTTTGAAGGGGAGCACACCACAACGGCTGAATGGCTAGCTCAGGTAGAGAGTCGAGGTTGTTACCTGGCTGCTCAGAACACCTTTATAGCAGAACTAAAAGCCATGATCGAGTAGCTCATACTTGAAAGGCAGGGTATAATCTCATTAAATCCCAATCTCACCATGATAGAATCATCAAGGCTAACTATCCATAACCAAGTGCAAGAGGGGTACACTGGTTACACACCCGAGTATGGTTTCACCACTCTACCTGGACCTGCCCCAGCTATAAGTGTTGCGCCCAATATATCCACTCCACAAAGGCCACCTATATAGGGGTTGCCACAAGGTCTACATCCATAAGGAACTCACCAGACCCCTCATTATCAACAAGAACTGTCTTTGCATGGACCAACACCTCTATGGACATATGGTTACAATGGTTATAATGCGAATACACAACCTCCCTTTGTGCTATAGGGACCATACGCGCATCAGATCCCACCCATGATGGACCCTAACTATATACGGGCAATGATGACCGAGATACTTAATGAATACAAAGAGTAAGAGACTGTGAGTACCTACATTACCGAAAAACCATACCCTCTACATGTGGACACAGCACCCTTTCCATCGAAGTTTGTCAAACCTCACTTCAACACATTTAATGGGACATGTCCGAAGCAACATATTGCTCATTTTTAGTCTCTGTGCGGTGCTATCGCCTAACAAGGTGACTTGTTATTAAAATTGTTTGTGTAATCCTTAGATGGGGCTGCTTTCACATGGTACTCAAATTTGGATCCTAACTTTATCCCAGACTGGGATTTAATGAAACGAGCATTTGTACAACAATTCTATGGCACATACAGGCCTGTGAAGCTGTATGAACTGACTAATGAAAGGCAGTTAGACAATGAGTCAGTAGTGGACTTCATCAACAGATAGAAGAATATGTCTTATGCTTGCAAGAATGCACCTCCGATTAAAACACTCCTTGAGATGTGTTTGCAGAATATAGCCTTTGAGCTTTCTCTCCATCTTACAACTGAGAAGTACTCTGGGTTTGACGATTTGATATCCAAGGCTTCCACCTTAGAAATAAGGCTCCTAGACCATAAGTGTGAGAAGAGGGGAAAAATGGTGGTTAACAAGATAAAATCAGCAATGGTTGCCGTTAAAAAGTCACCCACTAAGTTGAAAGTCAGACATACTATAGAGATAACTAAGCTGGCTGAGCAGGAAGCTCCTCCCAGAAGGCTAAGCATAAAAGAGTGACAAGAAAAGGCCTACACATTCCATCTTGATGATTTATAGAGTCTCTTCAAGCAAATAGTTGAATCTCAAGATATTATACTTCCTAAGTCAAAAAGACCGACAGAAGATGATAAAGTCAATGACCTAAAATATTGTAAGTATCATCACATTCTAGGTCATACATTGCAAGACTGCTTTATATTCAAAGATAATCTCCAAGAATTGATTGACAAAAAAAATCATGGAATTAGATACAGATATGAGAGCTGCGACCACCAATGTCATCTTCATCGATGAAGACATGGGAGACTTTGTTGACATCTAAGATGGTGGGAACGACAATGATAATGAGGGAAAAATAATACGAAAAAGAAAACTTCAAGATATGTCACACCAAAAGGAAAAAGTTCTTAGAATCGCAAACTCCATACCATGGCTCTTGGGGGGCGACTTGTTAGAACAACCTTTTCAGGCCCTGGTTACTTTAGAAGAGTTTATACCTGCAGATCCGTTCCAATCTTTGATGGCCTCTTGTAACATGATGGTAACCCTCACTCACGCGGGGAACTACATCAGGTACCAACGCCACAGGGATCAACAATGGTGATCGATTGGTTACAGAATACGATAACAGACCAAGATCATTTTAAAGGGGTAACTATTCCGATGGTGGTCTATAGATATAATGTCAGGGGTATTTCCATTGCATTAACAGGTACCATACAAGGCCCCCCATTACAGTCTGCTAGGATTATCCGTCTATCGATGACACCCTAGAAGCGCACATACTTTCAGAATATGCTAGCCAAGTTCAGGCAGCGAGTTTTTTCTTGTCATTAAGCCATATATTTCAAGGCTATTCTGCCTGGCTTTGAGGTCTCGTTGTTCTCCACCTTCTCAAATGAAAATTATCAATGCCCGCAGCGTCATGTGTTTAAGTTCATAATATCATGTAGAAAGGTAATGCACAATGATAATTTGCTACTGCGATTGTTTCCACTCTCCTTGGACGGTCCACCATTGGATTGGTATATGGACCTAACACCACAAAGTATACCTTCTTGGGGCCATCTGATAGAAATGTTCATCCATGAGTTTATGAGACCGGGTGTGGAGCCTTACGACCCTTGGAATATGGATCCCCTGAGATAACCTCCTCAACAACAAATGTACAAAGAATTTGATGGTGCCCTTAATCAAATCATTGCCCAATTATTGAATTCTCGATGGTTTGGCAAAACAAGGCAACCTATCAGACACGAGGTATACCTAACCCAATTCCTAGAAGATTATCAGCTTTCTCTGCTCACACTATATACAGGTAATGGGGATCCCCATTTTCACACCGTCCATTTTCTACAAGAAACGGGTCTGTTAGCCACTGCCCACGATCTATTGGTACAACTCTTCCCGGTTTCTTTAGACTCACATGCTTTTGATTGGTACTTGACACTACCTTCATGCTATGTTTCTTCATGGCTAATGCTTATTAATCGTTTCTATCTCTGACAAAGAGCATACAGACATGACCTCCAATATATGCAGAGTGTGGTGCAGTTCCTACCTCAAGACCAATGGGATGTTGATATGGATGCCAATGACTCCTCAACTTTGGCCAACGAAGATGACAATGCCCCAAACCTGTGGTAGACCCAACGTTGTGATTTAGCCCTACAAAACATGCCACCCTTGGTCACTGACTCAGACGAATTTAACAATGATGAGTCTAACTTTGCCTACACATCTTAAGACCTCTCTGAGAATGAAATGTCTGATAACCCAAAAATTAAGACTTGCAATGTTACCAAACTTAAAATCACTATCCTGATGGAAGGATGCCAGCCACATCCCTGACTTGTCAATCAATTCAAGTTGTGGTCCGGAAAGCAGGTTACAGCCAATCAATAAGCTGATACAATGAAAAAGAAAACTATGGAAGCCGAGCAAAGCAAGGCCATAAAAAGATGGGTAATCCTATTCTGTATGATGTAATGGATCACCTCAAGAAGATCCCGTCATTATTGATTGTTTATGATGCTCTCTGTATGTCACCAGAACTCCGAGCATCCATGATCTATGCATTAACCCATCCTGACGAATTTGTCACAAATGATGATATTGCTAGGGCCTCTTGGCAAACCGCAACACGAGAAGGATTATGTATGCCCACAGTCACTTTTGAAGATACTGATCAGTATTCTGATGATCCTGGCCATAATCAACCTTTATTCATCACTGGTTCTATTGATAATTAGCCTGTGTCTAGAGTAATGATAGATGGCAGCTCAATAATCAACATACTTCCTCTCAAAACACTATACTACCTGGGAGTAGATTTATCTCAAGTCAGGCCTAGTACACTCGTCATCCAGGGTTTCAATCAGAATGAGCAGTGTCCGCTCGAGTACTATAAGCACCTAATTTTGGCGTAACTCCCAGTTCCAGTGCTTCTCTTTAGGTTAGTAGGTAGGCGGAGCAACCCTCAACTTATTTTTGTAATCCAACCAATTCCAATTGATCAAAACCAACCATTGTCCTTCTATCTTATTCCATTTATTTACATATCTTTATATTTATTATTTTTATAAAAAATAGTATGTTATTTTTCAAAATATTATCATATGTTATGATCATTTTAGTATTACTTATGTATGTATTTTATATATTATTATTTTTAATTATAATCACTCATTTTTATATTATCAAATGTTTTTATTTAATTATTTAACTAATTATTTATTTGTTTTCATTTTCTTTTATTTATTCATTTATTTTCATTTTATTTTTTTATTATTTATTTATTTAATTTTCTCTCTTTTCCTTTTTCTTCCTTTCCGTCTCTTTTTTTTTCTTCCTGGCCGCCCTCCCTACACAACAGAGGGAACCCATCTCTTTCTCGCTCCCTGCTCTCTTCTCTTTATCTTTCCTGCTGCCCTCCTTCCTCCTCTAAGAATGCTATCGAATCAATTCTTAAGCAAAATTGTTCTCATAGCTCCTGTTTTTGTCCACCAACCCTCAAACTAAAGCCAACCAAAGGAGAAATGCTGAGAAGAAAACCCAGTAAGATTGAGGTCAAGGTCAAAGACAAAGAAGAATTAGAAGAAGCCCGCAAGCATCTCACCTCTGCCCCTGCCGCCACTCCGGCCACCTGCGCCACCTCTCTTCTCCACCAGCTAGACCACAACAAGGACCCTTCCACCAAATCCCAACACCTCGCATCTCTTCCTCCCCCACCATAAGTCTCTTCTCTCTTCTGCCCCTCTCTCTCTCTCTCTCTCCCTCTCTCTGTCTAGATTTTCCATTTTCATATAAACCACCTGCCTTGTCTCTCTTTACTTGAACCCTGCACCCTCTTATCTCTTTCTTGTTTTCATATAAACCTAAGAAACCCAACTTGATCTCCCTTTCTCCCTTTCTGCGCAGCCTAACCCCTTCTCTCTCACTCTCATTGGCTCCCCTACAATTCTCTCTCTGTCTCCTCCCACTCAGAACTCTTTGCCCCTTTCCCCTTCAATGAAAAGCCCAGCCCCCTTTCTAGCTTGCTCACTCTCATTTCCCATTTCAGTGAAAACCCTGACCACTGCACGTCTTGCCTCTCCCCATTTTTTGTTCTTCTCTCTTGGCCAGATCGCCCTCACTTCTACAACCCAGGCACAGGTTGACCAACAACTACCTTGAAGACCCCCCTTCTGATTGAAACCCCTTTCTTCTATAAAAAAAAGCCTAAGAAATCAAAGAGAAAGGAGGGGGAGCTCATTTAGCAACCTAGAAGGGGGGATTCAAATTCTTGAAGGGAAATGAGATAAGGGCTGGCTCCTTTTCAAAAACCCTAAACCAGGAGAGAGCTCGTTGAGGGGATCAACATCTTGATGGGCTTCGTCCCTCTCCATGTTCTCTCTTTCTCTGTCTAGTTCGCCCTCCTTCTCGTTCTATCCCACCATTCTACTCTCTACCCTGCTATTGTAATACAAGAGAGAGGAAACCCCATTTCATTTATGCTACATCTTTATACCCAAACCCAACAAATCCTTTTCTCCTGGCAATCAACTCAACCTCACTTGCTTTACTCAGTTGAAATACACAAGAAGAGAACCCGAGCTCGTGTGCTACAAGTGGGAAAACCTCAGCTTCTCACCTATCAAGTTTCCCAAGTATCGTTACTTTTTTTATTTATTTTTCTTCCAATGTTATATCTAGAAGTTCATCTTGATTTATTTATTTTGTTTATCATTATTGTCTCTTTCTTCTATTTTTTTTCTTTTCAATTTGGTTGTTTTTAATGTTGTTGTGTTATTAGGGATTTGGGTTTTCTATTTCTTTTCAGAATTTCATTTATTCATTTGTTTTGACTTCACTCTACGGCTGCTACATTGAATCTTTCATTTGTTTTTAATGTTGTTGTGCTAGATCATTTCTTGGTCCTGCTGTCCATTTTCCTTTTCTTTATCAAATCCATTTGATAATCATCTAGAACACTTGTCCTCTATTTGCACCATTTATTTAGCTTAATTTAACACAATTCATTACTGATTTTTGTCTTACAATCTTATAGCAGTTCAGATTTTAATTATTTGATGCCCTTCTTTTTATGCATTAAATTTCAGTTTGTTAAGATATGGTTCCTAGAAACTGTTGCATCTTTCCTTCGTGTGTTTATTCATTATTTTCATAACTTGCTTGCATTAAGATGTCGATATGCTTCTTTTATTGTGTGTAGTGAATCACTTTTTGAACAATCCATGTTGTTGTAACACTTAAGTCACTGGATACCTATTCTTGCATAATGATTTTTGACATTATTTTATTTATTTACTCTTTTTTTTTTATCATGTACAAGTTATTTTCATTCTTTATTTTTACTTTACTTCCTCATTATTAACAAGTTGCTATCGCAGCCCTGTTCAAGATCTGGACTTTGTACTTATATAAACTTGAATCAAGAGTGGTTGCATGCTGATTTCTAAGCCAACAAGCAGAACTTTATCTGGGCAGTTTTATGACCATGGATTTCCACAACTGTAGAGCTACCTGATGACCCAAAGGAACTTGTATTCTTCTACTATTCAAATTGGATGCTTGTTCTTTCTTTAAATTGTTTATTTATTTGGTTACTTATTTACTCTTTAGGCCTTTGTAGGGATTGTGTATATGACTAAGTTTGCTTTTAGGCAACATGTTTATACTCTACTGTTGTTTATCAAATATGTGGTTTATCAAGGTTTAGTATCAAATTTTTTTTTTATCAAGGATAGGCATTATCTGTCTCAAGTCTGGGTAGCTTGATGTGAAGTTTCTTTGTTTCCATTAACCAAATTCCTAATGCTATAAGGACCTTGGGACCATTCCCATTTGCATTACTAATGCAAGGGTCTATTTTAGCATAAAAAGAGCTAGCTGTCAAGTACTTGTTGCTGCATAGAAACATTAAGAATCAGTAAACCCCAAATATGTATTTTTAGTTCGCTCCTATTCATAATTTTTTCCATGTGCAATAAGATCACTTGATGTTTGCCACAATATGTTGTTAATATGTGTGTTGCCCACAAACTGTATTTCCCCCATGTTTTTCTCTTTAGTTTGGAACAAATCTCAGGTTGGAGGTCCACAACTAAAAATCCAGACCATCCTATAGTTGTCATCTACTATTCCACTATTGAACGCTTCCAACATGGTCATTTTTGTCATTGTTTAAGGGAAACCGAAGGTGCTTTCCAATTCAGCTTACAGTTAGGATTTTTTTTTAATGTGATAATTCTTTTTACTATCTTTGAAGCTTATCTATCTTTCATTTGTGAATGTAAGTAGTTTTTTACAATGGATCATTCACCTTAGAGCTTCCCCATATGATATTCAGTTGTTCGTGCTTAGGGCTCTACGCTTTGACATAGAGGTTCATCTAGAGCTGGGTATCACTCGAGTGTCCTTGATATCTAAATCTAAAACATCCCTTTAGTCAATCACTAGTCATTAATTAAAATTCTGGGTTGAATGGACATGTCCATCTTAGTAGTTTACCATAGGTTAGATTCCCTTATTTTCTTATTTGCTATGACATCTTTTAGTTAGCAATAAGGCAATTACTCTCTTTATCATAGAACCACATGCTTTAATTGTACTTTTTTATGTGAATAGGTCTTTCACTTAACTTGCATTTATTTAAGTTTCGTAGTTCACTCTCACTCTCACTCAATTCTCATTCATTAATTAGATTACCTCATTATGTGGATGTGCATCTTAGTGGTTAAATGAGTGCTTACTTATATTTGAATGTAAATAAATTCTTTGATCACTTCTCATTCCATAACTCTTTAACCCAGATTATTTGTTCAGCATACTAACCTCATAAAGATCCATGCCCCTTTTAGATTAGACGAAAATTCAATTTATTTACATTTTGGCAACCTGTTTTCCTTTCCAACGCGTATGTTATATTCAAATTTATTCATTTTTCTCTCATACCCACAAATGCTTACGTTATTGTTTGTTACGAACCTCTTATATCTTATATGGTTATGTGAAAAACAACAAACAAGGTATGTTCTTAACCTTTGATTTGTTTCAATTCATTTATACCAGATGACTTGTCTAACTAGAAACCAGGTTATTTATAGGAGATAACTGAAAGGCTTGGCTATAGAGTGACGATGTAACTGCGATGCGAGTAGGTAAATTGTGTACTTTGAATCTTCATCTTTTGTTGAGTAATTTAATTCGTTTGATTAGAGTCTTGTATATATTCATTTTTGGAACTTGTTAGCTTATAGAATGTGGGATAACTTAGTTCATTACACTTAAATTATATATGTAAATATGATGAATATGAATGGTGGATGGATGTGGAGCTGTCGGGTGGACAATGGTGATGTGGATGTATGATATATTTGGAGTGTTTTGTTATATGTGGACTATTAGGTTATTGAAGAAGTGACATGCGGATCACTATTCATCCCCAGGGGATCCATATTACAACCATTATGTTGCCAAAATTTTGGCAGAAATGGCATGTGGATTCTCTACTTAATCTCAATAAAATGAGATAAAAAGCAATGAGTGAGATGAATAAATTGCTAAATCAAGTTGATAATTAGACTGTAATGGATTTAAAGTAGGTAACCGCAAAAGTGGATGAGGTGGAGTGCCTAACACCTTCCCCAAATTATAAAAGAACAACTTACCTTAGAATCTTTGGGAGTTGACTAGTTTTAGTGTAGAGTCAGACATTTCAAACCATTCTCAAAACTTAAACTTACTTTGTTCTCAAAACTAATGTCTAGTCACATCATTAAAAAGACTGGTGGTGATTTTAAAACATTGTGAGATTTTTCTGCGAGAGTTAAGTCTCTTTTCAAAGGGATTTACCCATCATCCAAAAATCGAGGCCCATAATAGTGATGACTTACTCATCCATGAGTTGAAAGACCAAGTCAAGACTCTAAATGAGATGAACAAATCTCTCTTGACTTGTGCTCAACTCAAGAGGAAGTCCCTTAATTACCTTAAATAAATCAAGGAGCTTGAAGAAGATAAGGGGAAGAACATCTCAATGCTTGCCCAAGGAAATGGAAAGTTTGAGAAGATGCTCACTTTGGGTAAAGAGTATGGGGATATGATCGGACTAGGTTATAATTTCGAGGTCAATGCTTCCTCCTTAACTCAAGGACCCAAGAATGGCTTTATCAAAGCCAAAGGATCTACTCAACTACCTACATAACCTTCCAATAAGGGAAAGGAAAAGGTGGTGCCACAAAGACCTTATCAAAGGTTAAACAAGGTTGAGAAGAAAACATCTACCTCATTCAAAGGTAAAGCACCTATAAGTCAAGGTAGAGATTGGGAAAGATCCATGCAACTCCAATCAAGATCCTATGCACAAATGGTTCGGAGTAGACCTCAATACAACCAAGCATCTTTCTCTAAAAGAGCTCAAGGGATGAGCAACTCTTATTCCTATGCCAAGGAAGCATGGAACAAATTTCAAGCAAATAAGACTTCCACTTCTAGAGAATTTCAAGGGAATGCCTCTACTTCTAGGAAGACTAATGTACAACTTAATTAATATAGGAAACCTAGAAAAGCCCAACAATCCTTCTATAATGAACAACCTAGAAGGAAGACAACATAATCTCATGCACCTAGAAGGCCCTTATTCTATTGCTACTATTGTGGCTTAGAAGGGCACATGAAGGTGGATTGTAAAAAAGGGGCAAATGACATGAAATCCCAAAGAATGCAATCTAGAAGAATGCAAAGTGGGAAGGATGTCAATAAAAGAAACTACTTTTAAAAAGTTAAAAATAGAAACCTTCAAAGAAAGAAGGATTTAGCACAACAACAAAGTGTCAAAAGGCAAATCTCTAAACCTCCCAAGGTAAGAAAGTATGGGTACGATAGGATGACCTGAAGTGTTTGGTCATTCACACTGCACTAAGAGCCAGAAGCTCATCAAGATAATATCTTGACAGCGGGTGTTCAAGACACATGTCCAGTGAATGAGACTTATTTACCAAACTTAAGGTTGCTCAATGTAGATATGTCGCATTTAGGGATGGGAATACCGCCAAGATTCTTATTGTAGGAACAATAACAGCCCCTGACATTCCACAATTCACAGAGGCTCTTTATGTGCAAGGCCTTAAGCACAACTTGATAAGTATTAGCCAAATATGTGATAAAGGCTACAAATTTTAATTCGGTAAAGAAGGATATGTGATCAAGGATCACAAGGAATATAACATCCTAGCTGAATGAGTGAGGACAAGTGATAGTTGCTATGTCATTGAACCTCATTCTCAACAAGGGGACACTTATCTTATGACCCAAAAGGATGAAACCAATCTTTGGCATAAAAGATTATGACACCTCAACTTTAGGGATCTTGTAAGACTTAGCAAGAAAGGGATAGTCAATGATCTTCCCAAGCTAAGCAAGGTTGACAACCCAATGTGCAAAAGTTGTCAAATGGGAAAACAAACTAAAATCTCACAATAAAGTTACATTAACAGGGACTACTAGACTCCTAGAACTTCTTTATATGGACTTGGTCGGTCCAACTAGAAGGGAGAGTCTAAGAGGGACGAAATATTTCGTGGTGGTGGTTGATTATTTCTTTAGATACGCATGGGTAGCATTTCGGAGAGAGAAATTCAAGGCTTTCAACAAATTCTTGAATATTTATAAGAGGATTCAAATTGAAAAGGATCTAACCATCAAGTGAATTTGAAGCAACCGTAAAAGAAAATTGGTGTGAAAAGTTAGAAGTAAAATATGAGTTTTCAGTCCCTAAAACTCCCTAACAAAATGGAGTGGCTGAAATGAAGAATATAACTCTTCTCAACATGACTACATCAATGCTCACTAGCAAAAACATAACAAAGAGGTTTTTGTTGAAAACATATGTTTTGATAAAACCATTCACATAAAATATAAGTATGATTAATTAATTATTTATTTAATAACAATTATTTATTCTATCATCACATGTATTTGTTTCTTTATATGGGTAATTATTTGATCTCATGAAATGAGATAGGTGGTCCTCAGGTAACATAGTAGGATGTC
>JAOXJP010034787.1:0-16666 GCA_025762735.1 Platanus orientalis
AGGCTAGCAAGTTTAGAATTTTAGGAAGTTTCTAATTTTGGCAAGTTTCCAATTGCTCAAGGTTGTAAGCCTATTTAAAGGCAACCTCTCCCCCATAATTTAATAGTGAAGAATAACTAAGTTTTTGAAGATTTGGGTGTTCCCAAGATGTAGCTATAGCCATGTTCTCCTTCCTCAAGGGTTGAGGTCATTCATGGCTCTCATCTATCTTCTTCTTCCATAGGTATAGTTGCAAGCTCCCTCTCTCCTTCGAGGTATATCTCTATTCGTTTTCTTTATGTCATAGTTTCTTCTTTAGTTTTTTTTTTTTTTTTTTTATATATATTACTTTCTTCTCATTCTTTCTGTCATTGTTATTCTTTCTTTTTTCTTTTTCTTCTTCTTCTTCTTCTCTTGAAACCTCCATTAAAGAACCTTTACTTTTTCTGAAATTTTTTGATTTTATCCATCAAATCTTATCGGAATTTAGTGAAATTTTAACCGTAGAACCCTGTTACATGTTAGAAACAGCCATAAATTTTTCAGAATTTTCTGATATGTCAGAGGGGCATTTTGGTAATTTTCAAACTTTCTATCCAAAATTACAAAACTACCCTTTTAGGCTATTTTCTTCTATTTCTCCTCTTTTTTTGTTCAAAATCCTCCTTATCTTATTTCTATAATTTTATTTTCTGATTCTTAAATTTTGTGGCTACTTGTTTGTTTCTAAACTCCATTCTTGATTTCTTTGCTTCCGCATCCGTTATTTAAATTATTTGAGGCATTGGAAAATTATTCTACATCTATTTTTGGTATCTTCCCCTTTGTACTGCATCAACTGGTTATTGCACTTTTGTAGAAAGTAACCTTGTTACATGGAGTTTAAAGTAGTCAATGGTTGTAAGATCCAATATTGAAGCTCAATACAGAGCAAATTCCCTTGGGAGTAGCTGAACTTCTTTGATTACGAATTCTTCCTCTAGAGTTGGACTAATATTTGAAAGCCCAATGACACTTAATAGTGACAATCAAGATGTGATCAACATTGATCACAATCCTATACAACATGATAGGACCAAATACAATGATGTTGATAGGCAATTTATCTAAGACAGCTTGTTTTGGTGAAGTTTGTCTCCCATATGTGAAGTCAATAAATCAACTAGCAGATTTTATTACAATGGGGGTAGCAAAGTCTCAATCAGATAATGTTGTTGGCAAGCTTGGCATGATTAATATCTATACTAAGCTTGAGGGGAACTACTGAAATATGTTAATGTAATTATTCTGGTCATAGGAGCTTCTCTGTAATGAAAAAGATGGTCTCTTAACCTTAACCCTTTTTTCCCAAACATTTCTCTTCGCTCTCTTTTCTTTTCTTCTCTTTTACTTATTCTTTCAACTCAAACAGAAAAAAAGGTTTTGTATGGTCTTAAATAGCTCCCCAAAGCATGGTTTGAAAGATTCAATACTGTCATAGTAAAAATAAGTATAAATAGAGTCAAGGCAATTTTATATATTGTTTGTTAACCTCACATCACTTATTGTTTATGTTGATGACATTGCAGTGACCAGGGACGATAAAAATGAAATGAGAAATCTGAAGAGTTTATTGATTAGAGACTGTAAAACTAAAGATTTAGGTTAGTTAAAGTACTTTCTTGGGATCAAGGATTCTAGATAGAAGATATAGAGCTTCATTCCATAGCAAAAATATGTTCTCGACTTCCCACAAAAAAAGGCACAATAGATAGCAAGCCATGTAATATCCTTATTGATACCAATCATAGAGTTAAGGTCCTTAAAGAAGATGAGGGTGATTATCTCATTGATGTTGGGGATACCAAAGACTGGTGGGATGTCTAATATAGCTTTCCCTAATTAGGTCGGATATGGCTTATGCAGTTAGTGTTATAAATAATTTCATGCATGCTTTAACTACAGTGCATATAGATGCTACTTATCAAGTTCATAGATACTTGAAGAGAAGTCCTAGAAAAAACCTTTTAAATGCCAAGTAAAATGACTTATTAGTAGCAGCCTACACTGATGCTGACTGGCCAAGATCGGTAGCATACTAGCTGTTTTGACTATTGCACCTTTGTTGGGGGCAACTTGGTAACTGAGAGGAATAAATAACAATCAATAGTTGCAACGTCAAGAGCAGAAGTAGAGTTTTGGTCTGTCTCATGGAGTGTGTAAGCTCCTATGGTTATAGATTCTTCTGGTTGTGTTAAGTTTCCTGTCTATTAGGCAATGATTTTATATTGTGATAACAAAGAGGCTATTAGTATTGCACATAAACAATACAACATGACAGGACTAGGGGTAGCAATGTTTGACATGACCCATGAACCCGACACGGACCCAACACGAAACATGACCCATGCCAGAGGTATCAAGGAAAGATGAGAATTCTCTAGAAAGATATTCACCACCATTGTCAAACCGCAGGATTTGAAGTTTAATATTAAACTAGGTAAGGACCATACCATGGAATGATTTGAAAGCTGCAAACACATCACTTTTGTTTTTTAACATGTAAACCCAAGTTGCATGAGAACAATCATCCACAAAAGTTACAAAATATCTAAAACCCGACAGAGTTTGTAGGAGAAGGTCCCCACACATCAGAATGCACAAATGAAAAATGAACAGAACTTTTATTATGATTGCTAAGAAGATAAACCGCCCTATAATGTTTAGCCAACTGGCATGGTTCACAAAAAAAATTAGACATAAAACAAGAAAGCGGAGGAAACATTTTCTTCAACACAGAGAAAGACAAATGACCCAAGCAGCGATGCCAAATGAATAACTCATCTGATCTGGAAGTAGAAGTGTCCCTCTTTATTGCTAGTGTAGCTACTAGTAAACTAAGATGTAGAAGATACAGACCATCCTTCTCATGCCCCAAACCAATTGTCTGCTTCGTCACCATGTCCTGAAACACACAATGAGATGGGAAAAATGTAACACAGTAGTTAAGTGCTTTTGTAATGTGGCTAATGGACAACAAGTTAAGAGTAAACTTAGGAACATGTAACACAGATGACAACCGCAGTTCAGAGGTAATAGGGATATCCCCCTATCCTGCTATAGAGGAGAAGGAACCGTCTGCAATTCGGACCTTGTCCTTGCCTGAGGAAACCATATAAGACAAAAAAGAGGATGGCATACCAGTCATATGGTGGAAGGCCCCTGAATCAATAACCCAGGAGCCCGATGGATTAGAGACAGTGACAAACAAGGCGGAAGCAGTTGTACCTGAATACGTAAAGGATGATGAAGGAACATTAGAAGAATGGTCTAATTGGAAAACAAAGCGTTTGAATGTCGCAATCTCGTCGCTAGATAAGCCCCCATCTAAAGAACTAGATGGCATTGAAGCTGGAGGGGGTGGAGCTGTTATCTCTGTTGGTGTAGTTGTCACAGAGTGAGCATTAAATCAACTGGTGCCAAACCAGCCACCTCCCCGACAACTATTGGATCTACCTCATAGAGAGGAACGCAGAGGGAGATCTTGTGGATGTCCATGAAAATCCCAACATTAATCCTTAGTATCTCTCAGCCTACCACAATGGTCGCACTTTAGCCGGTTTCTCTCATCAGGAGTAGAAAAACCACGTCCACAGCTAGTATTGCCACCACGACCACCCTTAGTAAAGGTAGAGACTAAAGCTGATTTCTTAAAAGTTGTTACATTCATCACCCCCTATCGTCCTTCTTCTCTGTGTATGTGACCATAGACCTCATTTAAGGAGGGTAGAGGCTCCTTCCCAAGAAGTAGGACCTGTACCTATTCGTACTCTGGATTCAACCCAGCCAAGAATTCAAAAATTTGAATACTTTCAACATGCTTCTTATACTCAATGGTATCTTTTACACACGTTGGTTGATAGGTGGTATAGTGGTCCAACTCATCCCACATTTTCTGCAAAGAAGAGTAATACATAGCAAGTGGTTGATTTCTTTCCTTGAATTGAACAATCCTCTGTCACAATTTATATACCTTAGTTGTGTGGCCTATTTGGGAGTATAACTTGGCTAGAGCATCCCATATCTGATGGGCTATTTCTAAAAAAAAAAATGGTCGTTGATTTTTGGTTTCATTGAATTCAACAACCAGCCCATTACAGTTGCATTCTCCACCTTCCACTTTCAATAGCAAGGATCAGTCTGAGGGGGTACTACCATCTCACCGGTCAAGTATTCTTCCTTGTCTTTACCTTGAATATAGAGCAACACGGACTTGGACCACGTGAGATAGTTGTTTCCATCAAACTTCACAGTCGTTATTTGGGTTTGAGATGTATCCCCAACGATATGGAGAGTACCCACACCATTGGTAGTCGACTCTCCAACAGTCTAATCTGTATTCTGACTTGATTCTGACATTTTTGGAACCAGAACCACCACTAAATACGTCTTATAACAAGGAAGATAACACCAACAAAAGTCCAAATACCCACGATACTAACAAGGGCACTGGCTGCAAGTACACTTCGATCACACAGGCTGCAAAGCCTATAAATCGTCAAGAATAGGCTCTAGAACAGCAAAAACCACGTAGACAAGCCCTGACTACAGTGAAGAGTCTCCAATGATCCATCCACCTTGGTATATGAAGCCATTTTTTTTTTTTAAATAAGGCACAGGCAGGGTCGTATGGTGTCCGGCAGTACTCTATCCGCACCAAAATCAACACATAACTCTCAAATCTCAACCAAATTGATCAAGACCAGTTGGAAATGACTCCTTGCGAAAAAACGATCCTTCCTTGTAAGGTTGATCAAAGAAAAAACTGCTAAGTGGGTTGGATTTAACAGATCGAGCCAATTTGGGTTTTTTTCCACAACTTCACAAATATGTTTGAAAACACTATCTATAGGCCTCAAAAAATTTCACAAAAAACACCTGAATGCTTAGGAGAAGATTCTGATCCAAACCCTAGGGTTTTCGAAGTCTGACATGTGTACAACCTACTGCATCAGCCATACGGACGCTGACGTCAACACTGCCCTACCTGCACTTTTTCGTCCCGACCTTTGTTGCGTGGCTCTAATACCGACTTGAATCCTTCAGAGACCTATAAAGTGAAGAAAAACAAGAGAAAGAGGAGGAGAATGAAGAAGAAGATGAGAGAGAGAGAGAAGAGTTACAAGATACGACTAAACGTATTGGAGAGTATTATTGATCTCTCCATATGGAAAAGTATTTATTCATAAGGGTTTATACACCAACATAATAGTCTATATATGTATGACATAACTACCCTCAAGATATACATTACTTCACAATGGTCTAAAATGCATGTGCTAAATCTAGAGTCATATGGGAGCAACATGGGTATTTGAAATTAGGATATTTGAATTCTAGAAGGGGTGTATGAGGTGTATAGGATCAATGGCTATGATTAATACTTAGGGAACACCCCATCTTCATTGATTGATTGATTTGAAGCAATCAAAGGCCATAAGTACATGTGTCAAATCTAGGGCTAGATTGCATAAACATGGATATTTGAAATTGATCTTAGAGAGGGTACATGGGGTGTACAAGGGGGATTCTCATCTAAGGGAAAGGACTTAATGCTCTTAATGTGAATGCATTAATGAGCATTAATGAGCTAAAATCCAAAAAGGATGATCTCATTAATCTCAAATGCATTAATTACATGAAAAATTGTCATCTTTCTCACCTACCTTGCTTTTTAGGTTCCTGTGCTCGAAAACATACAAACTCAATGTCTGTTTTCGAAGTCTCAAACATTACGATTGCAATGGATCAGTTCATAACCGAATTATGATAAGGGTAAGAGGGGGAAATCAGGGTTTTATTGACTCAAAAGCTCTCGAATAAATATTTGAGAGGCAAGATGGTAAAATTGATTTTTGAAATCTTCAAACAAAATGTAGCTCTCAGCCTTTGCGAGTCATAGGCTTTGACTGCTCTGAATTCCGATACCCGGGCAATAAATTGGGCTCAAAACCCCTTTTTGGGTAGCCAGAGAAACCCTGACTGGAAATTTCAGTGTGGGAACCGTAGTTTGTCACGGAAATTGCAGTTCGGGGTTTATCAAAGCTTAGAGAGCTTGGAATCTACAAGAGTTGGCAGCTCGTCCTACCGACTACCGGGCAATTACTGATCATTTTTCGAAGCAAAGTCACTTGACGATAAATTGATCCTATAGCTCATTGAAAAATGACAGAGTTAGGCTAGCAGGGACCTTCTGTTGCTCGGATTTGTGAAACAGTCTTTCGAGGGCAGGTCAAAAACTGAGAAAATGGACCTGACCTAACTGAATTTTGAGTCCGGTAGAATTCCCGGGGGTTCACCAAGTGCCAATATACAAACAAACTAAGTTCTGACCTGATTTGAACAAAAGGTGATGAATAAAGTTATGCAAATTGCTAAGGTGGGTGTGGGAGATGAGCTTTTGAAGGTCTTGGAGTCGCCAAGAAATGGCCACTGACAGACTGGGATTTGGACATCCGGTGAATCTTCAAGACTCGGATGAGTACGTGACACTTGGCCTCAAAATAGCTACACATTTTCTAGTATTTGGGGGAATTTGAGCATGTAATTTCTGCGAAAGTTCGAGTTCCTTAGAGGGTTTTTTGAAAGCCTCGCGAATCCAGAGAGATGGGCACCAACTGATCATGACTCGGACATGCTGGAAACATTTTGGACCAAAAGACGGTAAATGGGGTTCATTTTCAACTTCTTAAGGAAATTCGAAATATTGAAAGGATTCAAGATTTTGGATTTCTAAGTTCGGTGAAATGACTTTCGAAGATATGGTAGGAACGGAGAAATGGGCACCGGCCTTGCTGAATTCGGAGGTTGGATGAATCTTTGAGAGCTTTCTAAAGGTCGTTTCCCGGCCAAGGTTTATTGGGGATTGAAAAATTGGTTGTTGTAAGGTTCAGAGAAGACCTGTTTGATTCAAGTCCCTTAAAAGGGGAAGAGATTGGGGTGTGTAAGATCTAACATGACACCATTCAGGTAATAGAAGCTTCGGGGATCTTTTGAGGGTATGAGGGTTGATTTCGAAGGCCAAAAGAGTAAAAATGATAAAATAGTGATTTTCCACCTGTGATGATTTACTGTGTGAAGGCTTATGGAGGTTGGAGAATCTTGAAGGCAACGTGTACAACAATAGTTTTTTGTTTTTGAAAGGAAAAAGGATAAAATAATGATTTTTCCATCTGTGATGCTTCGTTGTGGGAAGACTTATAGGGGCTAGAAAATTTTGAAGGCACTGTATTTGGTAGTCTTAACTGTGGACCTCTTATTCCATTGATGCTTCTAGAAGAAGTAGGGTTTGACCAAGAATGGTGTATTTAGGTTAATCCACTGCACGCGGTATAAGATGGATGATGCTTTTGCGACTGAAATATCCGAGGAAAACTTCATAAGAGATACCTAACCTCCTAGAGTTGAGTTTTCTCTCCCTAAACCAGGGTTGCCTAAAGTCTTGATGCCTAAGTGTTGCTTTGACGTTCTTTCATTCTATTAGATGACCCGAGTCAAAATTTAGGTGCTAACAAGTATAAACCCCACCAAGCCAAGTAAGTGGGCCCCACATACCCCAAAAGTGTCTCTAACGGACTCCAAATCAGCTACATAACTTCTCTTTTGGTGTAACACCAGTGTTCCTGCATGGTCTTCTTGTGGATCCTCATGCATGAACCCATTCAAGGCCATTTGTGGGTCACACCTTGTCTCCAATGTCCGCTTCAGTTAGCAGAACTATTCACTAAAGGGTTGAATAGCCCTCATTTCCATTGTATTGTTGCAAGCTAGGCATGTTTGGTATCTAAACGCAAGCTTAAAATAGCGTGTGGAATAATATAGGTGATACAAGTAAAAAGTACAGTTTTGTCATTTAATATATGTTAGCGGTATACTAGTTGTTATATGATATACCATGTGTATTTCTCAAGTGGTTTAGTATAAATACAATAAAAGAGAGAATGAGAGAGATTATTAGATGATATACCATGTGTATTTCTCAGGTGGTTTACTATAAATACAATAAAAGAGGGAGTGAGTGAGAGACAATACACTCATGCTCATCATTCTCTCTACTCTTTTTTCCTTCTCTTCTCCACAAACCCTATGATGCGGACATTAGAGCAAGGTGGGCCCACACATGGCCTTGGTGGGATCCACACAAGAAGGCATATAGAGGAACACATGGAGACACATGATGGAATCTTTTAAAGTTATTTTACTGTTTTACTTAATAGTTTATGAGTTATTAGAGTCTAGAACATGGGGGTCATTTTAATTTTTGTTTTTGGGTATTTGTATAATAAGGAATTATTGCCAATGGTATTTTAGTAACTTTAGAGAGTCAACAAGTCAAAGTGGGACCCTCTAAGAATGTTGGAAAAAATCCTCTAAAAGGGCTTGATTTTGGCACTTTTTGTCTTTAGAAAGTCAAGTTTTTAGTAGTTTTGACTTTAGGAAAGTCTTAAGTAGCAAGTAAGCTAGTAGTTTAGGAGTTTCTAAGTTGGTTTCTTGATATTTTCATGAATTTGTGAGCCTATACATGAGCTGCACATTTTTTGTACTTCGTATGATGGAACTAATAAAAAATTGAGTTGGTTTCTTGCTCTCCATGAGGGGAACTCCTTCTCTTATTTAAGCTTGAAGAGTCTTCAAGTCCTTGGTGCCTAAGGCTTGACTTGGTTGATGATTTCCAAAATGTGAGTTGGTGATTTCTCACAAGTACACCTATCATCTTCTCCCCTTCTCTTCTTCTTCTTCTTCTTCTTCTTCTTTTTCTTTTTCTTATTTTTCTCTCTTGTTCTTTATCGTTTTCCATTTTTCTGGTTTATTTAATCAAGTGTGTGGAGCCTGAGTTTTTATACAAATTCATATAGCTAGAAATCTCAGAATAACCTAAATTTTGGTATACAAACTCCTCAAACATCATAATCATTCTGTTAAATTTCAGAATTTTATGATGCATGACCAGGGGTATTTTGGTAATTTCAGGTTTCTGCCCATAAATTACAGAATTGCCCTTTTGGGATTATTTCTTCTCTTTTCTCCATCTTCTATTGTTTCAATTCTTCCAAAATCTTCTAATCAAGTTTCTTCTTATATTTTCATTAAATCATGATTACTTAAAGCGTGCTTAAAGTTCAATTCATGGTTCTTCAACTTTCTTGTTTCCGCTACATATCATATGTTTTATTGAGATTCTTGGCTATCATTATACATCAAATTTGGTATCATCTCCATTGTGCTACATCACCATGGCATAAAACACTTTTTACCATATCATATATTTTATCATAACAACCAATCACATAATTAAGAACATATACGCTACCACATGGTGCATGCTGATGCACATAATCAAAACTCAATGGATCAATAGTTAGATATACCAACAATCTTTACCAATGATGTCACTCAAAGTCGTCATTTCCATTGCAGGCAGCATGTAACATTTGGTCTTTGTTAACAGATTAAAAATGAAATTACACCATTGTTCTCAATATCTAATAACTTTTGACAAATATATATAGTAGGGTTTCCATTGCAAATCTAGTTTATAACAATATAGTTAGTATTAAATATTTTATAAATTCTCCAATTCTTAAATCAAAAATTAAAAATTTATGAGCACCCATGTCGGCATATTTTGTTTCCATATCTGCGGAAATGACAAAACACGGAAATTAAGACATATCTAGACATTTTAAACCATACGCATTTCTCCTCTCTCCCAAATGTGCAGCACAAGAAAGTGAGAAAAGCCTATCAACCAACCTATAGAGGGAACTAACCACTGAAACCCTCTTATTTCCATGACAAAATTCAGTAAGCTGTCAACAAAAGCAATAAAATTGTCATTCGTGTTCCCATCTTTCTGCAACAGCGTCTCCCAGATCCAGTTAGTTCCTAAACTGAATAACTAAACTCAATTCGACTTAATTAAGACCTCACCATGTCAGGGTCTGGTTGTAGCTTTGAAAATATAGAGGAACATGAACTTCATCAAAAAGGGAGTGGTACAGAGTAGCAGTGAAGCTAATATCTTTTATTGGAATATCACATCCAAAACTGAGGACTAATTCAAGGCATTAACACTTGCTGACCATATCTGATTAGCCTTACAGTGCCATAACTCAAGTTACTAAGGTTCTTTGTCTGTGATCTCTAGGCAACAAGGTTTAAAATCTCAGCTGAATCATCTAGTCTTAATTTTGTGGGATATTGGTCAAATTTGACAGTATCTCCACAGGTTGGTACCCAGTCAACCAATTTTGGTGTCTGCCATTAACACACCAATCTAAATTCTTTGTCAGGCGGTCAATCCAGAGCAACAAAAATAAATTTTTCTATGATAAAAAGGATGCCCAATTAAAGCTGATGGCATAGAATTTTGAATAATTCCCACAGAGACCATATTGGGTTGCTTAAAGAGGAACAAAGACAACAGACCCAAAACCCTTTTTTTTAATTCCACAAACCTTGTTAAAATCCAAGGTGCAGATTGGGCATTTCCTAACCCAACCAATTCCTGATCCCAACCAAACCCAACTAAATGATGCCACTGTGAATTGACCAAAGGATTTCAAGAAGATGAAAAAACACTGCAAGGCATTCCTTAAGATTGAACCGTTATGTTTACTGTATGCAGGAAATTTTATAAATAAAAAAAAAAAGGATGTTCAAAAACAGAAACTGTTCTAGAGAAATTTTGTGATGAGAAGATTGCTTTGAATTATAAAGGTTCCAGTTTTAAGGAACAATTCAGAAAAGAACCTTTGAAGGATAGTATCATTAGAAACAACATTGAGATATGTCGTCCAAAGCGCCTAGGTGAACATATGAAGTGCCATGTGACTGAGACTTTGCCTATATGTGATTGTGTGTGCTTGAAACTAATAAGCAACATTGCTTCTGTCAGCCTTTCTGTGCAACAGTCCACAAGTAGTGGAAGAGAGGGTTACAGTACATATGAATCTTCCAGCTAATATAAAATTATAAGCAAAATCTCTCACTTTTAGTCATGTTCAGCCTGGGGTGGAGCATACACTGAATGTCAGCACATGTTCAGGTAAGCAATTGGATATGTCAGATCATCTGGGAATTCACCTGGTCCTCTAGACACAATATCCTATAAACTAAAGTGTTCATGTCCCCAGCTGGCATAGGCTCCTTGTCCCCTGGGTTCGGGTTTGCAATTAGGGTTTCAAGTGAGTACATTAACAATACCAAATATAATACAGGTAGAAATAAAGAGTGCCTAAGACGACACCACATGAATGCTGCTAGAAACAACAGAAAAAGAAGGGGGGGAAAACTAAGAAACTAGAAGATGATCGAGGCTAACAACAATGGAGATGAAAGTAAACTCATGCTACCTTTGTGTAAAGATTTATAAGGCACCCAAAGCTGATTACTGAAGGGGTAAAACCACATTCCTGTAGCAAAATATATAGTGAGTATCATCAGTAAATATGACAAGAAGTGATATAACATCTTTAATACTAACAAGAGTCGTTTTGACAAGCAATTTAGAAATTCAAAACTTGCCAACTTCTTTTGACTTTATAGTTCACATAATTAGGTAACTTATTATGCATTCAACCTATCAATCAAACACAAAATTGCATGGGACCTCACAGGCCTACAATAACAATACAAAGCCATATTTGCTACTGAAGCATTAAATATGGTAATTCTAGTTCCATAGAATAGCACATAGAATCTGCAGTATGTGCCCATTCAAAAGAAGCAAAACAGAATGATATGCAAATAGGCATGTAAATAACTAAATCATAAAAAAATATAAATATGTCCATTAATTAACATTTTTCTTAGTTACCTTGATATGGACCAAAAACAGAGCACATTATCTACAACCTAAGAAAGATTTTGCACATAGACCTTCATCCTATTTCTGATTTAGAAGTGGAATTGTGGCAAAGACACCATATTTTTGTGGAATATTCTCAAATATTTAATGAGAAATTTCAACCCCACAGCCCAATATTGAGTGGTCGCTATTTTGGAAATGAGGATCTGCAATGTAACACATGATCTCAGATACCAAATAATTTAGATTGGGCTCCAATGATGATAATGTTGGTTGTAATTGTTTGTATCTTTGTCACGATATCATTTATCATCCATATAAGTGCAGGCTCAACAAGGCCATAAAAAGAGTAATGTTGTTAAAGAGTTGCCAATCAATTTCTACCTAGATGTTTCCTTAATAATACTAATTGGTTGTATCATAGTTAGGCAAAATTACCAAGGCGGTCAACTAAATGTCAAGTGTTGATGTAATTGTCAATTCCACTCCAAAAGTGTATGTGCATAGATGGTTTATATATAGGCTTACATGTATGCATATGTAATTGTAAATGTGAGAGTCATGTAAGTCCATGTCCAGGTGAAGAACAGGAGGAACGACACTCAAAGCCACATGAAGAAGAGCCACGGGATCAAAAGACAGAGCTACAACAATGAAGAAGTCATGTTGTCTCAAGTCTTAGCTCAAAGCAGCACATCAAGTACCAATCATCAGAGCTACAAAGGTAAAATCAATCAAATTGGGATGGTAAGTGGTAATTGAGTGCGAGACCGAGCCAAAAGCCATAAAATGGTTATAGAAGACCACCCATAACCTTAGAATGTAAACTCTCACACAAAATTGGTCAAACTTGGTTAAAATTGGTAAAATACAGAGTTATTGACCATTTTGGATTAATCCAATACGAAATTGGACAAATCCAGAAGTTTGGATCGATCCAGAATAATCTAGATCAATCTAACAGAATTTGGTCTTCTTAGGGTTTTGTTCAAAGTCTTCAGACAATATGGATCAATCCAGAAGGACCCTGGATAGATTTAACAAAACCTGTTTTTAACAGGGTCCTGCACAGGGACTCTAAATCGATCCAAGATCAAGTTGGATCGATCCAACGAGTCTGGTTTGGAATTTTTTTTGACAACTCGCACGAATCTTTACGAATATTTTCCGACCGTTGAATGGATCCAAATTAGGGTTTTCAACCCTCTATTTAAAGGCAAACTCACGCTAAAAACCCTAATGAAATAGAAGTCACGAACAATATTGAAAAAAACTCTTATGAAAAGAAGATAGATCTTGCTAGTTAGGTGAAAAGTCTTCGTGTAAGAAACTTACACACGACCTCTATTGTGTTTGTATTGGTAAGTCCATCTTGGAGGGTCGTGATTAGGGTTTTATAACCTTGAAAACCCTCGAAAGCTCGAAGAGAAGAGCCTAAACAAAGAAAATCCTTACATTCTTCATCTAGAAGAACCTTTCCGAGGAAGTTGCATGTGATTGGTACATCAATCTACTAAAAGGCAACGATTCAAGCATCAAAATATCATTTTTACTCATTGAGGCTTCCGCCAACAACCCTGGAAGTGAGTTTTACTTCCACTGGAGACACTAGAAGTGAGTTTGACGTTCGCTGGAGACACTAGACGTATGCGACTTGCAAAACAAGAGGATTCTCATAAGGTCTTGTATGTATGTGTTGTAACTTGGCCACCTATAATTCTACTCCATAAAGCATGGCTGGTCCTGTAGCCGACTAATAAAATTTTCCCTTCAATTTTTGTACCATTCATTTATCTCAGAACACTCCAAAAGAAACTCTTCATTTCATCCACCTCACTCTAATTCTATGAGCAACATTCCCTTCAAAATCTCCCTCCTTATGGATGATTAAACCATGATAACAAAAATGATCACCCCAGGTTATCTCTTGTTTATCAATCTTAACTACTACCTCATTGAAAAAAAAAATTACTCACTCATATCTTATTTTTACTAATTTACATTCCACATATTCTGTTTTAGTCCAGCTTATCTTAAAACGTTTTTTATTCTAAAACTTGCCTCCATAGTTTGCATTTACCCCCTCTCCAGCATTATCACTTAAGAAAATATCATCAACAAACAGCATACACCATGGTATCTCCTCTTGTATATGCCTAATTAACTCATCCATAACTAAAGCAAAGAGATATGGGCTCAATGTTGACACCTGTTGTAAACCTGTTATGATCGTAAACTTGCTCATCTCTCCCCCCAACAATCCTAACAGTAGTTATCGTTACATCATACTTATCCTTAACTAAGTCAATATGTCTACTTGAGACCCCTTTCTTTTCCAAAACCCACCAAATGATCCCCCTTGGTACCTTATCATATGCTTTTTAAGTCAATAAAGACCATGTGAAAAAAGCTACAATATCAATATGTCAAGCATAAATCTGAATATTTTATGATATTTCTAGTTTCATGTCTTAGTCTACATTCAGTTACTATTTCCCAAAATTTCATTTTTTTGGCTCATGAGCCTGATTTTACGACAATTGGTACAACTTTGAATATCACCCTTATTCTTTTAGATAGGCACCATGATACTTTTCCTCAATTTATCTCACATTTTTTTAATTCTAATGATCTTATTAAACAGCTTAGTTAATCATAATAAGCCATCCTCTCCCATACATTTCGAAAACTCTATTTTGATATCATATGATCTTAATGCCTTCCTAATCTTCAACTATCTCAAGCCTCTTTAACTTCAACAATCTAACCCTACAAAGATAACTATGATCTCTGATCTCATCAAAGCTATTGATTCCCCCTAAACTAACATTCTCTACGTGGCTCCCACTTCACCTAAATAATTTCTGAAAGTAGCTCCTCCACATTTCTTTAATCTCCCTATCTTTCATTTAGGCTATATGATCCTCACACTTAATGCATCTAATATGATTTGGATCCCTAGGTTTCCTCTCCTTCTTGAAAGTTTGCATACATCTATCTCACCAGCCTTAGTACCCAACTTATGATAAAGGTTATCATACACCTTGAATTTAGCCTCGCTTACAGCTTTCTTAGCTTCTTTTTTAGCACTTTTATATCCTTCTAATTTTCCATGTTCCTGGTCTTTTGCCAAACCTTATTAGACATATTATTTGTTTCTTCTCAAATTATGTAAAATTTGAAGTATGTTTAAAATTATTTAAAGTTTTTTTCTTTTACTTTTATGTGATGGATTAGAAGTGATTATAGTATTATGAAACTTTATTGTTTTAGGATTACCATGCCTCCAAGACAACCAAACCAACATGATGACATCAGGTGGTAACAAAAACATCTGTTTGAAGGTAACCCAATCGGAACGAAGTGTAACTATTGTAAGTAGTTACAAGCAGGTGGGGTCCAGATTGAAACCACATTTAGCCCATATGGGCCCTAATTTGGTTGTTTCATGGCTTAGCCCACTAGAAGTTACTATCTTAAGGAAAGAAAATCTTCAAGTCAGTGAATAACTCCATGTGGATGAAACTCAACGCCAACAAATAATATGTTGAAGCCCTCTATCATTGTCAACTCGAATCCTAAATTCCTTGTATTTTCATATGGGCTGACAAGAGTTTTAATTATGTATTGTATATGCATTATTCAAAGTTACAAATTTGTGGTATTGATTTATAAGCTTCTTTAGAGTGGATGTTTTATTTACCATTTCCTATCTCTATGCAGTATTGCTTTCTCGTATGTTTTTCATCCTTTCCCAACTTTAGTTTATAGACATTTGCAATAGCATATGTCACAAGAGTATCAGTTTCAAGCAACCATCATAGATTAATAGACATCGTCTTGCTAACATAGTGATTAATAGGTGCATATTGGTGCTTACACTAATACATCCTGAAGTTTCATATAAGATTTCCGTGATTATAAAATGTCTCTATGACGTAACTTCTGCTGATGTTCCAATACATATTATGAATTTGTGGATTGGATTTATATATTTCTTGTTGTGAATGCCATTTTTTCATTTGGATGTATAGCTTTTTAATGTAATCTATGGATTTGTGGTTTGGATTGATATATTTCCCTGTTGAGGATATTTTCTTTATATTTCCTAACTCTATGTGGATGTAAAGCTTTGCTATGTAGTTTCTTAATAATTTACCAGCCCTTAGTGTTCCAGACATGTATGACAACGAATGTCACAAGCGTATACAACAACAACAAACAGCCTTATCCAAACTATTTGGGATCGGCTACACGAATCCTATTCCGCCATTCCACTCTATTTAGGGTCATATCAGCCGTTAAATTACAAACTATCATGTCTCTCCTTACTACTTCAACCCAAGTCAATTTTGGCCCTCCTCTAGTCCTTCTAGTGCCTTCAACTTGCATCATCTCAGAGATCTCCCTCATCACTGGTGTAGTCACTGGTCTTCGTCCCAGATGACTAAACCATCTCAGTCGACTTTCCCCTAGTTTATCACCTATTGGTGCACATCTAAGCTCTCGTGAATGGATTCGTTCCTAATTCTATCATTTCTAGTCTTCCCACTCATCCATCTCAACATCCTCATTTCAGCCACACTCATTTTATGTATGTGTTGTTTGTTGACCACCCAACATTCTGCTCCATAAAGCATTGATGGTCTTATAGTTGTCTTATAAAATCTTCCCTTCAATTTTAATGGTATTCATTTATCACACAACACTCCAAAAGCCCCTCTCCACTTCAACCATCTTGCTCTAATTCTATAAGCAACACCATCTACAATATCTCCCTCTTTGTGCATGATTGAACCAAGATAATGAAAATGGTCACTCTGAGGTATCTCTTGGTTA
>JAOXJP010034798.1:0-16666 GCA_025762735.1 Platanus orientalis
GCCTTTGGTAGTTGGGAGATGTAAATGCCTTAGTTTCCTACAATCCTCTCTTCTCTTTTCTTATTTTTGTTTTTGGTGTGTTAGAGAGCTCATTTAAGCTTCTTTCATATTTATAAGGGATGAGCATAGTCGTGCACCTTTGATATGGCATTTATCCCAATGGTCAAAAAATCGCAGATGTTGATCTGATACTTTTTTTGAATTTTTACGATTATGGATCGATCCGGCATACTCGGATTGATTCGGTGTCTCAGTCTGAGACACCTGAGCTTTACTGGATTGATCTGGTAAGTAGCGGATCAATCCGCTAAGTGTAGATTGATCCGACACCATCCGGATCAATCCGATTCCCCTGTTTTGCTGCCAATATGCCTTAAACCTACTCCCACTCACTTGAGAATCCATATAGGTGGCTTAGGTTTGTCTATAAGGTCATGCAAAGGGCTTTTGTTCTTTTTAACCTATCTCTATCACATTTCGTACCTTTACAAATCTTTCTTGAACTTGATGAACCTTGAGTCTTCAAGTCTTCGAACCTTGGTAATCTTGGGAACGGATCAACCTTGGCTTCAAGTGACTGGAGCTCGTTTTCCTTTTTGGAATCCAACCACTTGATGATTACAGGCATGACTATGATATTCAATGTGCTCATGCCATGCCTAATATACCACTCCATGTATTTTACAAATTATGGAATTGACAATATACATTAACAAATGTTTGCAATGTCTCCTCAAGAGTCCTCTTATGTGGAGGCACATAAGAAGTAGAAGTGTAAGTCTCTTGAGAAGGGTTATTTGCATTGGGTCCATCTCTCCAACATAAGTTGGGATGATTTCTCCAATTGGCATTGTAAGTTTATGAATAGGGAGAAGAAAAAAGCCTTTATAGGCATTCATGAAATTTTCTTATGAATCTAACACCTCTTGAAAAGCAAGGATTGTTGGATAATCCTGAGATTTATGTCCATTAGTCTCACAAATTCCATAAATGTCTTCTACGTTTTCATTGGCCTTGATTGAATTTACTTTCCTAAGATCCATGGCTTTCACCTTTTTTTGTTAGATTGGTTATCTTGGCATTTACATTATCCTCTTCTCTAAGGTGGTATATATCTCCCTTAGTCATGACATTAGGCTTGGTCTTATTTAACCTCTCAGATTAATTTATGTTATCTCAAGACTAGGTATTTTCAACTAATTGATCAAAATAATCCCAAGCCTCTTTAGGGTCCTTATTTAAAATCTCACCATTACACATCATTTCTATGAATTGACGTATTTGAGAAGTTAAACCTTCATAAAAGGAACTAATTGTGCACCAAGTTTCATAGCCATGATGATGGCAAGTTGATAATAATTCTTTAAATCGTTTCCAACATTGGAAAAAAGTCTCATTTTCTTTTTGTGAAAAATTCATAATATTTCTTCTAAGAGTATTAGTATTATGGGTCGGGAAGAATTTTGTTAAGAATTCTCTTTACAATTCTTGCCATGTACCAATAGATTCTGGTTTCAGAGAATTTAGCAAATTCTTATCCTTTTCCTTCGAAGAGAAAGGAAATAATTTTAATCTAACCACATTACTATTAACATTTTGGTTGTGCAAGGTTGCACAAACTTCCTCAAACTCTTTCAAGTGGAGGTAGGGGCTTTTTGAGTTTAAGCCATGGAACTTGGGAAATAATTGAATTCCTCCCAATTTTAAGTTAAATATGCCAACATTAGTAGGAAAAACCATAAAAGATGGAGAACTTATTCTTATTGGTTGCAAATATTCACACAAGATTCTCATTGGACAGCCATTTAGAGTTTTCATTTTCCCCATGTTTACCTCCATCGTCAGAAATAGTGTCAGATAAATAAATATTTTCAAAATCTTCAAACAAGTTATATAAATCTCCAACCATAAATTTTATTATCCTTAAACGGCTTGTTTGATCACGTTCCCATGTGCTCATAAAAAAAAATTACAAAACTAAATCCTAAAAACAAATAACACCTGAAATATGGGAAAGTCTGGGATTATCAATAATAATGCAAGCATAACCTAAGAGTTTTCTATTCAAACAATTTACCTTAATGGTCTACAGACTGGACACATATCCACCAAAATGTATATGCCAAACTTCCTAGTAGATTGTAAGTTGATGTCATTCTAGCTCAATGCATTTAGGAAGCAAAATAATAAAGAAGTGGAATGAAGTTACCTGATGAATTTATCAAGACTGAAAAGAAAGGGAAAAAAAATTCTCAAGAAGCTTTTTTTAGTACTTGATAAATTGGCGACCAAGGACCTTCTTTCAACTTGTTAAATGCTCAATATTAATATTCCCAATTTTTAAAAATTAAAAATAAAATAAAAAAATAAAAGATCTAAGAATATCAATTCAAGTGTTTACAAGTCAAATCTCAAATTTCATGAGGCTTCTTTAGGTAAGGGTGCGTACTCTCAAGCCTTGGATGAAAGGAGAAAATAAGAGATTTCCTTGGTTACAAGATTATATTTGAAACATAAGAACTTATACACTAAAGATCTTGAAAAGAATAGAAAAAATATATTTATTTCTAATGGCACAACAAGATTGAACAAAGGAAATTACATTCATCATGTTTCTTCATCATCTAACCATATTTAAATCTTGATTCCTACAAAATAGAAAACAAAGAACAAAGCAATAAAATAAAGAAGAAAAGTATTTTGTAACCAATGTTCTCATCACACGTTGCAATCCTTAGCAACGGTGCTAAAAACTTGTTACGCCTAGACTAATGATCCAACTTAATAAACCAAAAGTCCATGGTAGCTTTACTTGCAAGTATATAAGTTTTGTAGTACATTACAAGATCGAATCCCTAGGGATTGACTTGTGAAACAACAAAGATTACAGATGAGAGAAAAAATAGAAGAAAGAAAAGAGATCAATGGTTTTTCACACCGTAGTATAAAGCATAAATAAATGTTATAAAATAAACAATAAAAAATACTAAAGTTCTAAAGGTTCATTCAATACTTTATGATGTATTTTGGATCAATTTATCATAGTTAGAATTGAATGATGATTCCATTTAACCAGAAGATCACAACATTAAACTCAAAAAGATTTATATTAGAAGATAATTGCATAGTTAAATGCAAAACGGTTATGCACTTGCTCATAAGTCACCAGAATTTTCTAAGCATTCAATGTATTTGAAAATCATATTGAATCAAAGAAAATGTATAAACTTGTAACATTAAAGAAAAAATAATAAACTTAGAACATTCAACTAAAATAAAAATTACATTAAAACTTATCAACCCAAAATTACATTATAAAGTACCAAGCTTCCCCTCTAACCTTAGCTAGGCCTTTAGCCAAACATCTTCTCAATACAAGTAATGAAAGAAAAAGACTAAATCCCTAAAAATTAAGAAGAGAACAGAGGAGAAGAAGTAATCAATCAATGTATAGGCATACCCCTTTTATAAGGAAGAAGTGAAAGAGGCCAAAAGATCTCTAAATTTTCAGCATTCTCGTCCTTCCAAATTTCCTCGACCTTACCTTCTATTTTTTACGTTGAAATCATCTAAATTGAAAAAAGAAATTGTTAAATGAAAATTTGTAGAGAATTGAATCTTCTTTCCAATCCACTATCCTTGCCTTAATTTGAATTTTAAGTTAAAGGTTATGGCCAAAATACAGAGCATGACTTAAAACCTCATTTTCTAGCCATTTTTCCAAAATAGGAATGAAATGAAGATATTTTGCAACTAGACCCCACACATTTTTACTTGTTTACCCCATGAGTGAGTTGGTCTAATGTCTAATCATCCTGCTCTATTAATCTTGACCCTTGAATTCCCTTAGATACTTGATCTTCACTTGATTAGACCAATTTGTGTTGATCTCTACCATCTTTTGATTTTATCACCATCGGCAAGCTTTGCTAATGGGCTTCGAACTTCAATTGGGATTTTCTTGAGTTCCTAATAGAAAAAATACATAATTTAGTATAAATACACATAGAATAAAAGTGATAATGCTTATTTTAATTATGATAATTATGCACTTTTAAGAAATTATCACTTGGACTAGAGTTAGTCTAAGTTACTATGGAGAAGATTTGCATAATTCGAGAAAAGGTTACTTATTGCATAAAGTCGCTAGAAGAAGAAAAGAGTTGGAATTCTAGGTTGGAGACCACATATTTATGAAACTCTCACCAACTAAAGGAGTAATTAGGTTTGAGAAGAAAGGAAAGTTGAACCTCAGGTACATTGGACCTTTTAAAGTGCTGAAGAAGGTTAGAGCTATTGCATATGAGTTAGCCTTGTCACTAGAATTAGATAATGTGCATAGAACCTTTCATGTATCTATGTTGAGGAAGTATGCATATGATCCTACTCATGTGATAAAGCATGAACCTTTACAAGTCCAGGATGAGCTATCATATGAAGAGAAACCGATACAAATCTTGGACTGGAAGGAACAAGTGCTAAGATTTAAGGTGGTACCTTATGTGAAGGTGTTGTAGGGGAATCATGTTATTGAACAAGCAACCTAAGAAACAGAAACTGAGATGAAAGATAAATATTCACACCTATTCTAAACCCAAGTACGTTAAATTATGAGGATGAAATTTATTTTAAGGGTGGGGGGAGAATGTAATACCTTAGATTTTTCTTTTGCATTTTAATTATGTTTATGTCTTTATGACTGAATTATAAACCTAAAAACATGGAAGAACTCTGAAACTAGATGAAAATTATTAAACCTAAGAGTTTAGTTATGAAAAATATGCCAAAAGAAAGGTCAAGTTTAGAGTCCAATGCAATGAAGGGTTTGAAAAACAAAATCCTATAGAGCAAGTTAGAACCATTTTGGTCCAGTAGCAAAATCGTAAATAACTAAAAAATGCTCAAAAATCTTGAAACTTTTTAATGAGAAAGCTTCCAAATCTATTTTGGACACCTCCTATCTTTATAAGAATGATATAAATTCAACCTTAAACCCTAGTTTTGTACAAGAACCCTAGAACATTCAAGAAAGATCAAAGAGGACATGCTGAAGGATTAGGAGAAATTTTCTAGGATTTTTGCAAAGTTGAAGAACAAGTGCTTTCGAGTTTTAATCTCTACAATTTATAAGTATTATAATCACATTATGGTTTGTTTTTCATTTTAGGTTGATAGATTTTTATCTGATTTTCTAGTTTGATGATTTACAATAAGTTTTCATAAAGTTTTTCACTGTTATTTTTTTAAGAAAAATATGGGAAAGTACTTGTTTTTAAAAGTATGATTGTAATACATGCATAAGTTATAAGTAAAAGTTATGAAGTAAAAAAAAAATCTATAATATACATGTTGTACTAGTACTTTCATGTTTTAGAAGAAGAAAAGTCAGTTTTGAATACTCTTAGAATTGCCTAGATTTGGTCAAACTTTTAATTTTTTGATTTTTTTGCTTCAAATTTTATAATATTATGATATGTATGATGTTTTACATGTTCCTAACTCTGTTCTACAGTAAATAAAAAAAAGGTTTATGGATTAAACCATGAGAAATTAGTAAGGAATGAAGATAATGAAATAAACGTTCTAAAATTTTGAAAGTTCTGTTTAATATGAGTGATCTAGAAAGATATAATTATATTCATTGTTCTGTTTGACCCCTTACCATCAAAGGGATGTTTGATGGGGTCAAATCTAGGCCTAAACCAGATCTCTATACATGTGTGTCCTTGCTCCATTGGGTTAAATGGTTCTTCTAACCTTAAACTTGATTTTTGAATTGCTCTATTTCATCTTTGGTTTGCTTGTTAGAATGTTAGTTTTAGTATTCATATTTATACTCTCAACTGTATAGTTAGTTTGATATTTGTACATTAGCTTTTGAATTATCATTATTATTATTGGTTTTTTTTCTCTTTATAAAAGATTTCTATCCTATGTTTGACCCACTATTCAGTTCATGGTGTGATTATGCTACTTATTAGTCTTGTCGCACTAATTGGATTGACATTTGTTTTTCAGATGAGGAGCACAACACTTTGGAACCCATAGATGATGGAGAGCATACTTTGGAGTAGTTGGTTTAGTTATTTGATTTTGTGAACAGACTTTAGTTTTAGTTGAATTATGTTGGTTTATTTCAGTTTGAAAAGAGTTGTAATAAGTTTTTATTTTAGTTATGGTTTTCTAGTTTGATTAAATAGAGTTATTTGTATTTAAGTAAGACTTATGGGATTGGAATGGTTCAATGGTGAATGAGAAAAAGACTTCTGCTACTATGTGAATGAATGGATGGATGTATGATAATATGTGAATGAATGAATGAAAAAGATAGAGAATATAAATACACACACACACACACACCCACACCCCCCCCCCACACACACATATATATATTTCAGCAAGTTATAGGTACTGATATGCTTAGGACATGATATGCATTTAATGTCTGAATCCAAATTCTATAGCCCCGAAAGGTATAGTATTTGGGGTTGTGACATGACTTCTTTAATGACAAAATTGTGATTAAGCAAGATATGCAGAGAAAATTATCGTTTTCTACCTCGCTACTATATTTTACTTGATTGATTTTGATTATGATTGAGAACTTCCAACTCCTTGAAATTCCAATGTATAAATTCTAGAAGGGGGTGAATAGGATATTTTCACAATTCTTTTTAGATTACTCCAAATTCAATTATTGTTTAATTGATTAAATTGATTCTAGAGTTTGATTGCAATTGAATTGTGAATATGTTCTATTGGATGAGTGCAAAGCTTGACAGTATAAATGATAAATGCAAAATCAAGCCACAAGCAATCACATTGTACACAAGATATATAGTGGTTCAGCACAACGACCTACATCCACTCTTAAAAGCTCACTACCGAGCTAAATAATTTTATTAAGATTGATAGTATTACAATCAAGGCTAAAATTAATAAAAAGTCTAATCTACTTGTCGAGCAATTTACACCCGTTGTCTCTGGCAGGTGTGGTCCATTGTCTACTCTTCTGGTGTCTCAGGCGGTGTAGTCTATGGTTTACTCTTCTAGTATCTCTGACAAAAGAGCTATGGGTCTAAACTCCCAGTGTCTTTGGCGGAAGAGGTCTCACTACCTTAATAAAAATTAAAGGCAAATGTTTACCTCTTAGAGGTTGATGTTGCTTTGCACACAAGTTGGGGTTGCTCCTCTTTGAGCAAGATGTCACTATAGCTCCCCAAAACTTCTTGGTTGGCTCCTCAAGCTAGTTGAGCCAATACCAATGGGTTGCTCCTTTCTTGAGCAAGGTGTAACTATAGAACCCACTTTTCTTCTCAAGGGTTTAGACAACCCTTGGATTCTTCAACTTAATGATTTTTCTTAGTATGAACAAGGTGGAAGTAAGAAATGGTTTTTTTAGGTATAGATTATCTAAGTTTGTAGACAGATTTTTCTAAGAGTAAGAGAATTTAATCTCTCACAATATTCCCAAAACAAGAGCAAGAGAGTTGATATTTAGTTTATGACCATTAGTTGTTCAGTTTGAGCTCATCATTGATTAGAAACTAATTTTTAAAGTTAAGACCGTTAAACAATGTTTTCGCTACTTTGGATTGATCCTAGATTGATCCAAGTGTAAAAAACACTCAGAACCTGTAACCTAAGAGTTGTTGGTTCAATCTCGAATCAATCTTGAATTGATCCAAATAAGTTTGGATCAAATTGGGAGGTTTGGATCGATCCAAAGTTACAGAAAACAGCCCCAAACCCCTTGGGAAAGCTATAGTGACTTGGGATCACCCCTCTATAGTCCGGGAAGGTCTATGTGGACCTTTGGAACCCTTCCTTAGACCCTTGATTCACCTTGACTACTTCACATTACCTGATTTACCTTGTATGAGCTTGGTGTAAGTTGTGAATCCTTCGGGACGATTTGCCGCCTCCCAGATTGACCTCTTGAAGCTTTCTTGACACTTGATGATGATCTTCATGATGCTTGAACCTAAGAACCTCTTAGACTCTAACATGACTTGACTCATGTCCTAGACTATACAATGCATGTATTTTATAGTTCATGGAATTTACAACATATTATATTTACACAACTAATAAGTAAATGAAGGAATTTAAGGTGAAATGGGGTTCTAGAGAAGAGGGATTGGTTGGAGTTGTTTGTTTGCATCATGCATGTGAACCGAACTAAATCGAGATGGGCAGGGTCAAGACTTGGTGTGGTGTGCATGTGAGTCTGTATGTACACACACATATTATTTTATAATTAATTTATGTTATTTTATTTTACAATTAATGTCTTTCCTTAAATGCTCTAGAGTTATATATAACACATATTAATGTGTAACGGCTAAGGGGGTGTTTGGATGCACTGTGTAAAAACTGTTGTGGTTGCGGTAAGAAAGCTGCAAGCTGAACTATTCCATTTAGTTTGCTATTTTTTAAAAAAGTTGTGAAAAAGCAAAAGCTGCATTGAACTATTTGAATAGCTTTGGAAAACTATGGTTAGAAAGTAAAACATAACTCAAACATTTTTGTATTCAAGATTAAAAAATAAAACGAATAAAAAATAATGAATCTTATGTGAAAAATCATAAGCCCAAATGTATTTGAGTATATGATTGACCTAATATAAAGTGCACTATATATATGAATCACAATTGTCACTTAACAATGGCAAGTAATTAGCAAAAAATAGATTAAAAAAATTCAGTCTCAATATAGTTGGGTTCATGAATTTAAAAACATATATATAAACTTGTGCGATCACATGGTCTCTAAGTATCAATTATGTTTGACGCATGCTTAACAAAAGGTGTCCTACTATATACACGAGTTAAAAGAGGTGTTCTATTAAATATACAATAAATAAGTATTATATATTTTTCTTTTAGGTTTAAAATAAATGAAATTGAATGAAAACCATTTAAAGATGCCATTAGATCATGAGGCATGGCCTCTTCCAACCAAGATGGGAATGCAAGGAGCCAAGTCTTATACTTCGGTTTGCCCTTTGTAGTTCACCACATTGGAAAGCCCCTATATGAAAGAAGCTTAAGCATGCAAATCAAGATCAACACCATCATCAACCATTCTTCCTTGAAATCAAAAGCCTATTGAAGATTCCCACGTTTCAAGTTCATATCCATTTATTAAATAAAAAAAGGTTACCATCCTTTAGAGATGTGTAATTTTGTAAATAGTTTTATATGTGGTCATACCCAATCTCAACATTTCGTCGAACATATTGTTTGCAAATTCAATCAGCTCCAAAGCTTAACTTAGATTTTTGTTTTATAGTTTCCATTTATAAAGGCAAACTCAAATCAATTAACATATTCTATTATTATAATAAGATGATCACTATAATGCTACAGCTCAACAGTAAGACAAATCATGAAGAGCTTATCTCACAAAATATCCCAAATTTCCATATTCTACAGAATCACAACACCATATTTATAACTTGTTTCAATAATGAACAGAAATCAAATCCTCCAGCATCCACTCCATATACCTTCACAACAGTCAGTGTGCAGAATTCCGAACCATAATGGCTCGACAAGTTCAACTTTAGATATCTCACCCCTTTGGCTCCTATAGAGCAAACCTTGTGCATGCTTTAAGCAATGCATACCTCAGATTTTTTCATAATTGAACAGAGGCCTTCATGAGAAAAGAAATTTGATTAAATAGGAGAAGAAAAATGGAGAGAGAGAGATGGTAAAAGAGATGGAGAAAAGAAAAAGGAAAGAGACCTAATGGAACTTGATTGATGAGCTATACCTCTGTAGAGTAATAGAACCAATAGAGAGAGAGAGGAGTCGTAAAGAACAAGGGTTGTGAGAGAAACAGAACAAAGTAGAAAGAAATAAAATTTTTAAAAAAATGAAAAGGTCTTGGATGAAAGTGCTGGCAGTCCGCGAAAGCGACCCACCTTCCGTCGACTGCTTTCCTACTTTTTGTGCTTTCACCCAGCAATCAGTGACTGTGAAAGTGGACGAACCAAACAAACCATCTCTAATTTTTTAGTTGACCGACCTTGGAAAGTGCCGCAAGCGCTTTCGCCCAGCTCATCCAAACACCCCCTAAGAATCCATACACATTAGGATGCACATTAGGCATCCTAATGTGTATAGATTTAGCGCTAAATTAACATTAATTAAATTTCCTAATATGGGCCGCCCAATTTGGTAAGATGCCATGCATTGGGTGCCCTGACTTCTTTAATAACAGAATTGTGATTAAGCGAGATACATAGAGAAAATTATCATCTTCTTCCTTGCTAAACTGTATTTTACTTGATTGATTTTTATTACGATCGAGTTTTTTGATTTTTACTGAGAGCTCTGAGCCGTTCACTTGTAACTCTACTTAGCTATATAGGGTATTGCTAGAGGTATTGTTGTACCTAGAGGTGATCATTGAACGAGCCTTCAGTACATTGATAGTGGCCTGTAAATATCACTTTAAGGGCAGTGTATTACATGACCCATGCACCAACAAATCGACAAGTATTTCTATTTGTTTACTGTATTTGTAGATTACTGGTTTATTATTGTTGCTCTTGATTTGGACTACCAACTTGAACAGATTGAGATTACATTGATACTATGAGTTCCTATAGACATATTTCATTACACCATCTTTGATTTTGTAGTACTGTTGTTAATCATCAATCTAAGTACACTTAAATGATATTCTATATTGGAAAGACTACATTATATTATTGATCATCTACTTCTTGTACAACCTTGTGAAACATCATAGAACTATATTATATTTCTGACATGATTTTATAAAATTCTTACTAGCTACATAAATTTTAGAAAAAGAATGATTTTATTTAGATCATGTATCAAAGGCTAGATTTTATTGAATTCATATAGTAATATCTCTTTTAATAAAGGTATTGTCTAGTGGACAAAGCTCCTTATTCACATTTCCTTCATTTTTTCTCAATCCGAAGAAAAGAATAATAATCTCTGCAACTCTTGTCATCCTTATATATCGAAGCAAATTATTGATAAATTATAAACAACCAAGGGTCATGGGATCTAGTAGGTCACTCTCTTTTTCTCAGCCTACTCCATTATGAAACTCTTTAATTGTAAACCCTGACAATCGCAATCTAAATGAGAAGTAGTTCCAAAATTTCAATAATTTCAAATTATTATATTAATTTCTCTATCTATAGAGATAACTTTACACTTTTAACAAATTGCAATCTTTCCCATAAATATATCAATTGAACCCTGGAGAGTAGGTAAAATAATTAAAGTCTTTTCCTCAAGAATATCTCACACGTGAGACACTATCCTTTCTAGATTCTTAAAGCTCAGTTAATGTTCAGCAAATTTTGGTGGTGGACACGTGATGAAAAAAATCAACAAACTCAACTTTACTTTTTCACTTTTGTTGGTTTTTTTTTGGTCATGTGTCAACCACTAAAATTTGTTGAATAGTTACTGAAGTGAAACTAAACTTTAATATCCTATGATAGTCATTGAGGACAAAACAACTATACTATTAGGCACTTGGCCTACTATGGTAAATTCTTGTGAACTCATACAATTCAATGAGCCCAATGAAACATTCTTTATAACAATAGTTTCTATGATAAATATTTACCAATATATATAAAAAATCATTTGATAAATTCTTTATCAAACAACCACTGGATCTAGAATTTAAGTTAAATCAAACTGTAGAATTCTAACCCCCCCCCCACATATATATATAGAGAGAGGGAGAGAGAGGATTCCATGTTAAGAATTTATAATTCCAAACTGCAAATGTAAATAACACAAAGTTCCTATTGTATAATAACCTAATAGATATCATTGATTGGAAAATCACTACTATAAACAAAATACACCTAGATAGTATTATGTAATCCTAAAACCCGAATTATGCTAAACTTAGATGGTATTCATATCCAAGTACAAAACTCTTGTGAGCATGTAATGCATTTGAATATTCATATACAAGCTGAGAGTCAACTCTGGCGTCCACCAAGGCAAGGGGAAACCAGCCAGGTTTTGGACATGGTGGAAAGGGAAGTATTAGCACAACGGAAAAAGCTCTGAAATTCTACATGACGGGATATGGGCCTAATGCACTAATGATCTAGGAAATAAAGAATAGAAAAGTAGAAAAGAAATCAACAATCACACAAGACGAGGATTTTTACACGGTTTGGCAATGTGCCTATGTTCATAGTAGAGAATCAAATCTTTCTACACAATTAGAATTCAAAATCCCTATAAAAAAATGTGTTTTTCGTAACCCAAAAAACCCACACCGTTTCCTCTTGTATAGCCTCTCTCTCTTACACTCTCAAACCTTGTATAGCCTCTCTCTGTCCCTTTATTTATTTTTGTTTTAACTTAGATTTTTCCCAAGGGAAACCATCACCCAAGACTCCTTGAAATAGATTTAAAGTAATCCTAGAGGGGGGGTCAATAGGATTTCTCAATTAATTTACCCCTTTTTAATTTATCTCGTGGTTGTTAGTAATCCCTTTTTATATTAGCTTTAATATGTGTGTGTGCTTTAATCTGGCTACTCAAGTATAATATCAAATATGTGCTAAGCAAGAGTAGTAGAGAGCATAAAGATAAAGAGACAAGAAATCACACAACACAACCACAACAAAAGATTTATAGTGGTTCGGCACTCGGGCCTACATCCACTATTCTAAAGCTTACTACCGAGCTTAAATATATTTTATTTAGGTACTATTACAACCTAGGTCAATATACAAACCTAATTACTTGCTCACAAGCAAGCTAAACAATAACACTCAGTGTATTCGGCGAGTGTGTACTACTTCCAGTGTCTCTGGGGGAAGCAAAGCAATAACAATAATGAATATGAATGTAAATAAATGCAAAGTCAAGCAAATATTACCACAAGTTAATTAATATTGCTAGTTGCTCAATAGTGGGGTGCTCCTTGAGCTCAACCAAAGGTGAGTTTCCTCTTAGAAAAGTACTCATATAACTTCTCCTCAATAGTAGTAGAGTAGTGCTCAAGATGAGAGAAAGAGAGAGAATATAGTATAGTATGCTAGCTACTCAAGATCAAAATTTTTAGGCAATGGAAGTTTACACAGTGGGGAAGGCTCTCAAAATAGTGTCCCTCTTATCTTTCTCAAAGAATGCTTGGAGTGCTGGAGATCCTTTACTCTAAAGGAAAAAGTTACATTTTATAGTAGGGAGGAGCACCTATAGCCTTTGGATTAGAATAATTTATAAAGAAGAGCTTTTTAGACCTTTGGATATGAAAAATAAAGTTCAACTTTTGAAAATCTCTCCTTGGATTTTATGTTAAAACAACATTCCAAAATTTCTCTCTAAACCGATTACTTGATCCGCAACCGATTTCAGCTCCAAATCGATTTTGGATTAAGCAATCAATTTTGGCTGTGCAACAGACTCCAAATCAATTGTGAGTTTTGAAATCGATTTCAGTTTTGAGAAAATTTTCCAAAACTCATATCGCAATCGGTTTTGGGCTTAGTAGGCCCAGACTAAGTCAAAACTCAGGTGCGAAATTGATTGCGAGATCCGCAATCGATTTCAACTCCTAAATTCTAAACTTTTGATTTAGGCACTGAATTGGGGTCTGTCCTTGGGTATCTTCACTTGGGCATATGTGTGAGACTTAAACCATGTCCAGGTTCATTTTAAGGCACTTAATATGATATGAATGAATGTAATATACCTTCCATGGTGTGCCACTTTCCCAGTCTCTTCTTTGGGTTTTTGGTCATTCTTGGCTTCATGTGATGAACTTGTGAGATCATAAGACACATACAAGACTCCTAGCATTACCTAATTTACCTACAAGATTGACATATATCAACAATCTCCCCCTTATCAACTCCATGGAAAAACCCAAATACACACACACACACACACACACATACACATATATATATACACAAGATACATGATTCCCCTCAACCCAAATACATGGACTCAAAAATACACAAGAGTAGTCATTTAAGCTCAATGATCTTGATGTCACTTGTGCTTTGAGTCAATAAGCCATGCAAACACAACAACAAAACAACCACATTACTCATGCCAAAAGACTAAGATGTGAGCAATATAAATGAGTAGTAATAAGCATAAGACAATGTAAAAAATGTGTAAAAAATTACATGTTAAGTTGTTTTATTTTTGGGTTGATTTTTACTCCCCCTATCTTAGTGCTCTCTCTCACTAAGTGTGTAAAGTCTCACAACTCTCTAACTCTCTCTCAGTATGTCTCCCTTATATGTCCTATGTGATGAATGTCTCCCCTTCACTCACATTCCACCACAAAGCACATGTAGATTTGACTACCTTTCCCTATTTTTGGCAAGAATTGACAAGCAATTATACAAAGTATATAGCAAGCCAAATAATAGAAGAGAAAGTAGGCAACAAAATAGATATATCATTAATAAAAATGAATGCCCATTGGGCTACACAAATCAATCAGTTAGGGGACTCCCCTAAGTACAAGGTGTAGTCAAAATAAATTCTAACAAGAAGCCCATATAGCGCAGAACATCTATACAAAAACATAAAAGTGGGTGAGACCATGATCACTCAGACTCAAAACCACTACTCTCTGTATTAATGACTTGGTCAGCTCCACCAACAACATCATCCTCACTATCCTCCTCTTCATCACCATCATCATCATAATCTCCATAACTATCATCTCCCTCTCCATTCTCCTCTTCTACTATACTAGCCATAACAAAGGTATCACCACCAATAGCACCACTACCAGTAGCTACATCCTCCTCCTTGGAGTGAGGATCCTCTTACAGTTGTGGTGAGGGAATGTTGAAGCCTACCTCTCCCTCTGTCTTTACATATGAGTCAGACTCACTCATTGATCCCAATTAAATGGGATGCTCAGGATGGTCCGCATTGTAACACATTGCCAACTACTTCTGGTTGGTGACTAGGGTCCTCTAATTCTTTAAGACCTTGGAGACCTTCCTCACCAGCTTATAGAGTGAGCCCATCATAGTGGACTAAACTGACATGGAGTGAGAGCATGAGGGTCCTGGAGTGAGGGAGGTTAACCTCTGTTCTTGTCAACAAACCCCATCTTCCTGAGGGTGTCATGCTTGACAGCCCTCCCCCCTTAGGTGTCACTTTAAAAGGCACCTTAGAAGCCTGTAAGATCTAGGTGATGAGAGTAGAATATGGGAGGCTCCCTGTGGACTATGCGGCCTCGTGTGCCCTGATCACTATGTTGTAGATGATAGCTGGAAGGTCGATCTATTGGTTGTTGAGGATGTCATTGATTAGATATGTAACACCCCGTGTTGCACTAAAGGGGTAAAATCATAATTTCACCTTTGTAAGGGTACAATTATCCTTTTACTTGATTATACAGACCTTAGAGTGGTTTAGGAACCCATTAGACCAATTTGGAAGTATAGAACCCAAGTTGAACCTAAAACTATTCAAGTTTAAAGTTTTTCCAACTATGTAAGTGGGGTAACTTCCCCTGCTCACAAACACTACTCCTGAGTGAACTAGATATAAGACATACCTTGTTGAAAATTCCATCGAGTCTTCTTTCCAATGCAATAAACGGTGCCCAATTCCAAGTTTTCTAGAGAAAGTTATGGTCATTTTTCCTAGAGCGGGTTATGCTGAAAAACTTGGGGACTCTCGGGTTTCTCAAGTATAGGGCTAGCCTATTTAGGGGAGAGCTCACCCATTTAGGGGAGGGCTCGCCTAAGGGGGTCCGGAGGGCTCCCCTATCGAGGGGAGGGCTCCGGCTCCCGAAACCAGAAAAATAAAAAGGGCTAAAAATTACCCAAAAAGTGATTTTTTGATGTGACACTTGCTCATTAGTCCCCCAAACATGTGGGATATCATCTTGGGGAAGTTATAACCCTACTAAAACCTCAATTAGGGCATTTCCCCTCATTAGAACAAAAGGGGAAAGGGTTAGGGAAGGTTGGAAGCTAAGTGTGGGAGTTCTTCCCTAATTGGGTAAGTTTCATTTCCAACCATGGAAATTATTCTATAATAGCTTATTTTGATACTAGAACTTCTTCATTTCAGTCATTTAATGTTAAATCTACTCTAATATTATTGAACAAGGTGATTTAGGGAGGTAAAGTGAAGGCTCCATTGCCTAAAAGCTTTTGGATTAAGCTTGGTAAGAATATCTAACTTTCTATGGATGATTTGATATACTTCCTATTTGGATTCCTTTGCTCATGTTTTGGTTATGAAAACTTATTAAAATCTCATAAAACTATATGAATCATTGAATCTAAGCTTCTTGTAAGAACATCTAGTTTACTATGGATGATGTGAAGTAAATTTCTCTTTGATCTTTAGAGTTTGTATTCAAAACCCTTTGGAATCTCTAGAAAATCATTGGTTAAACCTTTGGATATGGTCTGTTCTTGGATTAAGCTCTTTTGTAAGCAAATCTTGCATGTAATGGATGATGGGATGTACTCTCCTCTTTGATTTTCTTAGATCCTTGTGTTTTGATTATAGAAACTCTTTGGAATCTCTGAAAATAAGTGAAAATCTATGCTCTAAGCCATTAAACCTTATGATTACTAGAATATACGCCTCCCTACTAAGTAGATCTTGCTTACTATGGGTGAATTGTAGTAAAACCCCATTTGGAT
>JAOXJP010034809.1:0-16666 GCA_025762735.1 Platanus orientalis
AATTTATAATCATTTCCTAAATAATAAAACATGCTCAGACATGAAGAGTTCTTGAGAAAAACTTTGCAATGATTATATAACTTTTATATTTTTTAGTCAAGACATAGAGATTTTATAAAGATTCAAGCTTAAAACATGGAGAATCAATTTTTCAAAACTTGAATAAGCTCTAAGAATCTAAACAAAGAACAAAATTATACAATTTTTATGCAATTACTTGTTTCATTAACAAAACTTTCAAACTTCTCATATTTTCTAAGAAAACAAGATTTAGAACATAAAGGATCCTTTAAAATTTTCAAACAAAGCTCTAAGATCCTACACAAGGAACAAAACGTGTAAACTTTATGTAATTACTTGTCTTTTATTGCTGAAAATCGGACTTCCAAAGCTTGTTATGTTCTTCTTTCTTTTCCTCTTCCAAATCCCCACAGTTTTCTTCAAACCCTAGTTTTTCTCTTTAAAATCCCTATTTTTGCAAAACTTCTTCAAAAGGCTCACTTTCTTATGAGTTTTTATATTTTTATAAGCCTAAATAGCGACCATAATTCCAAATTTCGTGTTTAGATAGGTCTCTAGTGAAAAAGTCCTTCAAATTGTATAAAAATCGTAATTGTACGGAATTTTCCGCTTTAATGACGTCATCCTGCCATAATTTTTTTCCATCACAGACACCCAGTGGAAAAACGGTCATAACTTTCTCTACAAAACTCAAATTCAGTCACCGTTTTTTTTGTTGAAAATTAGACTTCAAGATCTTTCCAAATATATAAGGTTTACTCTCTAATTCGCTCTATATTTTTATTAGTTATTTTTAAAGTTACCTCAAAATCTACTGATTCATATCATACTAGACGACATAAACACTTTTTGAAAAAATTGTCATAACTTATTCTAGGAAACTTCAATTCACTCGCCTTTTATCGCATTGGAAAGTAGATTCATAGATTTTTGCAAGCAAATATTATTTGTAGGGTAATCTCTTCGGGATTTATATAAATTTGTTTATGAAGTTGTGTCATCTGTTTGGGATAGCTTTAAAATTTGTCATGTCCTTACCCTCTTTTTTTCCTTGTTCAGTAAATTGCCTTTAATTTTTTTTCTTTGGTGTCTGTTTTGCTCGCCGTTTATTTTGTCAGATTCTAGAGTTCTATGTTTATCCAAAGGTATACGTTTCACTCACATATTCCCTCTACATTTTTGTTGGTGCTTTTTTAAAGTTGTGCCAATGATTAGATCAACATATATGCATTTAAGTGGTCCTATGAGTTTACAGAACTTATGCAGTATGTGTTAGCATTCTAAGTTTGACACGTGTACAATAATATGTGCATCATGGTGCGGGGTGTTACACCTGTACCTAACGGTATCTTGTCCCGTGAGGAGATTGATGTGTTTTGTTGGTTTATGGCTTAACTCTAGACTATTGCAACTGCTTCTACCTCCACTTTTGCATACTTAGATAAATCTATGTCTGTGCTTAGTGTATCTCTCTCTGGTCCTTCCATCTCTTGGATTATTGATTTTGAAGCCTCCCATCACATGACAGGTATGTCATATTTATTTTCCTCATATATTGTATGTTCTTGGGGGGATAAGCTCCGTATTGCTAATGGATCTTATTCCTCCATAGCTGGGAACGGTGTTGTAATAGTGAGTCCTATGCATCTCTCTTCTGTATTTCATGTCCCTAATTTTTCTCTTAACCTGTTGCCAATTAGTTCAATCACTAAATCCCTTAATTGTAGTGCTACATTTTTTCCTTGTCATTGTGTTTTTTAGGATTTAGAGATAAGGAGGCTGATTGGCCGGGGTTTTGAGGAAGACAGATTGTACTTGTTGGATACTACATCACCCGTGGCCTTTCCTATTCAATAAGTCCTTATGTTGTAACAGATTACTACTAATAAGTTATGAGGATTTTATGCAATGACACAATAGATTTGGCCATCCTTATTTTTCTTTATTACATAAGATGTTTCCAAAGTTTTTTTTTCTTCTAAGTTTCATTGTGAACCATGTGAGCTTGCAAAACATTGTTGTTCAGTTCATCCTATTAGTAATAAAAGAATCTCAATTCCTTTTTATCCTGTGCATTCTAATGTGTGCGGCCTTCCCCCAACTGTCTCTTTATTTGGGTTTCGTTATTTTGTTACATTTGTTGATGATTATTCTAGAGCAACTTAGGTTTAACTATTGAAGGCAAAAAGTGATGTATTTTCTATAGCTAAATCCTTTATTAGCATGGTATCTACCCAAATTTTTTTTTGATAACGGGGGTGAATACTTATTGGGGGGCTTTTTTCCTTTTTTTGATGAGTCTGGTATTATTTACCAGACTACTTATCTCAGTACACTAGAACAGAATGGTGTTGCTGAATGCAAGAATTGTCATCTACTTGAAATGAATAGGGCCCTCATGTTTACCATGGATGTACCTAATAGCTTGTGTGCTGAATTTTCATACACTTCTTGATCTTCTTTTCTCGCCTTCCCATTTGTTTACTTCCATAAAAACTTGTGGTTGTATCTGCTTTGTCCATATATCGAAATATGATCGTACAAAGCTAGATCCTAAAGCACTTAAGTGCATTTTTTTATAAGTTGTGCTGCAAATTAGAAATGATATAACTGTTACCATCCTGCTTTTTGTAGACGTCTTATATCCCGAGATGTTACTTTCTTTGAGTCCATCCTCTTCTTTTTTGTATAGAAGAACTCTCCTCAGGGGAGGTAACCTTGTTATTTGATGCAACAAGAAACAACCTATTGTAACAAGATTGAATACCGAAGTAGAGTTTAGAGTTATGGCACACGGGATATGTGAGATGTTATGGATACATGACTTCTTTAGAAAGCTGTGATTCCAATCCCAGTGTTCTATGTGATTGTATTGTGATAAGAAGGTTGTAATCAAAATAATGTACACAATCCCTTCCAATATGATAGGACCAAACATATCGAGGTTTATTGGCACTTTATTAAGGAAAAGTTACAAACCAAGCAGATATGTATTCCCTTTGTAAAGACTGAAGACTAGTTGGCTATTTGTTCACCAGAGGGCCTATGTAGTCCTAGTTTTAGTACAATTGTTGGCAATCTTGGTATGTATAATATCTACATACTAGCTTGAGGGGGAGTGTTGATGTATATGTTGGTGTATACAGGAATGTATGTGGGTATATTTGTCTTTTGTGTGTATAATGGTATACATGTAAATACCCTCGAGTATAGTTGTATCTTCTATTTGCCGAATGTTTGAATATACATATATAAGAGGCTTCTACTCTCTCTATATGATTTCTCCCCAACATTTCTTCTCCCTTTTTCTTCTACAAACCCTAGCTTTTTCTACACTACATCTACAGTAGAAATCCACTGCCATAAGATATGTCCATTCTAGTCAGATTAAGTAAGCTAGAGGAAAAGGATGGATGTGGGGAATATAAAATTAAAACTAAAAAAGTGATGATGTTAGTAAAACTTTAGTGCAAGAGCTGGAATGTAATAGAAATGTTTCTATTACTTGTAGACGATAGAAGCAAATTACATTAGCTGTATTTCTTACCATATATTTACTATTCTTGAGTATATAATTTAAGAACCTGTAGAAATGCTAGGTGAAAATTAAATTTGGAAACTGATCCCATATCTTAAGCATTGACAATGGATAGTGTTAAACCTTCAATCTTGTTGCATGGGTCACTTAGCTCTTTTAAAGTCAGAAACACAACTTGCTGTGAAGCAGAGCAATTGGCTAAAAAGGATTGTCCATGATGAAATCAGCCACTCTGGTAGCGGTCCAATCCAAGCATAACCCTGTGCTAAACCCTATCCAACATGGATTGGGTCAGGTTTGTAGGAAATTTTGGAGGCAGGATTTTTTAGAAGAGAAAAATTCTAAACCCCACCCACGAAATTGCATAAAGAACGTAAAATAAGAATAAACTACTCATCTTAATTCAATAAAAGAACCTTAGAGAATAGTTAGGCCTTCAAATGCTAGTTAATGAACTCTACTGGATCTACTTTTAACACATCAAGGTTGATTGATTATCTTGAACCAGTCAATATAATCCCAAAACCACAAACCTTTATCTGCAAAAATTATGCAGTAAGCCAAAACAAATAACTTTATCTCTAAACTGATGAGAGAACCCCTCTTACATAGGTATCCCTGTAACAAACAGTATTTGCAAAAGAATACTAAAAAGAAGAAGAATTGAGTGTACAAACTATGAAAGAGAGAATGAGGAGGAAAGAAACAATCAAACATGCTGTTTGACCTATTTTATTTTTATATATAAAAATGGTCTAGATATCAGCAAAAAGTGGGGCATAGATGCTAACCATGCCTGGCTTGAAACAAATTTTCAGAAACTTATTACAAGCCACAGCCTTGATGACTTATTAGTTATTACAAGCCACAACCTTGATGACACATCTTCCAATTGGTCTTTAGACTTTACACATAAAGTAGATGTTTTCTTTTCCTTTTTTTTTGAATGATAATGAAGCAACATAATAGAGATGATACCAAAGATGATGTAGAATGATGGGCAAGAATATCAATAAAATTCAAAGTGATGTAGCAGAAACAAGAAGAGAGAAAAAGAAAAGATAAAGACCTGATTTGAAGCTTTTTTAAACCCAAAAAAAGGGATCTTGGCTTCCATCAAACTTGAATAAACCCAATGAATTTACCTTTGGAAAAAACCACTCCTGGTTTTTAGACTTCACAAAAGAAGAACACACTAGCCAAGAGCTAAAAAGCTAAAAAATTCTTTATTCATCAATTTTTTCATTCATTGTAAAATTATGGGGAGTAATTGCCTTTAAATAGGTTTACAAGCTTAAACAATTAAAAACTTGCCAAAATTGGAAACTTCCTAAAATCCTTAACTTGTTAGCCAAATTTATAAAATATAAAACTAAAAACTCACTTTCCTAAAATTAAAACAACTAAAACTTAAAACTTTATAAAAGAAAACACTATTCCCATTTTTATTGACACTCCCATGGTAATTTGGTCATAACTTTCCCTAGTTACATCGGATTTGCATAATCTTGGTCTCGTTAGAGGGGTAACTGAATACTTATCTAATTATACAAAAATGACAAATTTTGACCTTTGAAAAAATAGGATAAACATAAAAAACGGGATTACTCTAAAAAAAACAACCAACATCTTGGCACTATTGGCCTTATTACATGGTCACATAAAATAAACGATACCCCCCTATAAGACCCTTATTAAACCATATAACATTTCATTTTCCATAAATCACTTTATGCGTGGACCCCACCAAGGCTAAGTGTGGGTCCCACCTTACTCCCATGTCCTCATTAAACTCCCTTTATTAAAGAAAACTCGACCTCAAGTTTTACAGAGGGACATAATCAGTATGATTTGAGAATTTGCACCAATCAACCATGAACCGTATTCTTTAACTATCAGGTTGTGATGTAAATCCCTTTTTTGGTAAGTGTCCAATATAAGAAAGATTTCAGAATAAGTAACTGCCTCTTGATAAACAACCGATAAAGGAAACACCTCATAGTACTCTTCTTGCCAAACATGCACTGTAAAAACAATCCCAGGAATCATCAGGAAGTTAGGAACTGGTGTATCAATAAAGATGGGTTGAATCTCACTATGAATTGGACCTGAAATATTATCATCAGGTGGCTGGTCACAAACTTGGGCAACAAAGAAACACTCATCTGTAGACTCCAGTAGTTCATCAAAATGATCATCACTAGTCATATCAGCCTCTTCCGCACTAATGGCTTCATCTATGGTATTTACTTAACTTTTCTGAACTTCCACCTCAAACTTTTTTTCTGCATTTACTGGTTTAACTTTATGTTCCGTAATAGTAGGTTTAGAGTCAACAACTTCCGCAGCATGATCTCCACCCTCCTCACTAGTTGCATGCTTGCCTTATTCATTAGACAGCTTTTGTTTGAACAAGATTCGATCTGGAGATTCACTGGATTCTATCTTAGGCTCTTCTTTAATTGCATCGAAGCTCTTTTCAGTCTTCTTATCTATTGAATTCTGAACACTCTTAGTTACAATTAATGGCACCTTCTTAGTAAGCTTGAATTGGAGACGATACTATATATCATGGTTAAAAAGTTATAACACTTGAGTCTCTTTATTAAAAGTAATTTTTCTCTCCTCAATCCACTGTTTATTTAAAATCACTAGTGTGTCAATTAAGGGAAAATCACATACTAAGCATTTAGCACCGTCGAAGTAGTCTCTTCCGCAATGGTATCATCGGCGAACTACAGGTGGCTAACCTAAACCCCCTCATTACCAACATGGAAGCCTTTGATAAGAGAACCATCAAGAGCTCTAGACATAAGTGCACTGAAAGAATCGGCTTCCAATGTAAAAAGGATTGGAGAAAGGAGGTCGCCTTGCCTCAAACCACGAGAGGATCCAAAGAAACCTTTAGAGGCAACGTTAAGGAAGATGGAGAACTGAGGATGATCCAAACATCCCACGATCCACCTAGACCCAAAACCTTGATAACACCCAATGTAAAAATCCCCAATGCACCCTATCATAAGCCTTTTCCATATCAACCTTACACACCAAACCAAACTTCTCCTTCTTACACCCATCAACACATTTAGAAGTAATAAAAATACTATCCATGATTTGTCTTCCTTTCACAAAAGCACCTTGAGAAGAATCAGTTATGTTATTCATGACCTTATGCAACTGCAATAAAAGGATCTTAGCAATAATTTTGTAGAAACTGCTCACCAAACTAATGAGCCTAAAATCCGATAACTCTGAGGCTCCATACTTGGGAATAAGAACAAAGAAAGTTGCATTAACCCCCAAATTGATGATGCCACTATCAAAAAATTCTTCAAACACTTTCAAAAGATCAGATTTGAGAATGGCCCAATTATCATGATAGAACATGGAAAAACCATCCGGGCATGGAGATTTGTCCTGAAGTCATTCCGAAAATAGCCTCTTTAATCTCCTCCTCCAAAAAAGCCATCTTAAGAGACTCCACCTTATCATGATTCAAAGAGTTAGAAAATAGTTTTTCAATAACAGGACAGGTCCCCTCCTTCCTTAGAGTAAAGATTAGAATAGAACTGAATAGCTTCATCATTCCCTCCTTTCTTATTCTTTTTAATAAAGTCATTAATTATCCAAAATAAAATTTTGAGAGAAGACTTGCTAGGTGGAAAGGGAAAGGGCGGCTTGGCCCAACGGTAAGGCTTACCGTTAGCGTCCCTGGTGGCGCGGGTTCAAGTCACGGAAATAACCTCTCCAAAAATGGGGGTAAGGCTGCGTACATCTTGCCCTCCCCAGACCCCGCGTTAACGGGAGCCTTGTGCACTGGGCCGCCCTTTTTTTTTTTACTTGCTAGGTGGAAGGGGATGTGTCTTGTTAAAAAGTGGTAACCTTATGTGATGTAGGATTCAAAGGAATGAGTTCCTACAAGTAAAATTGAACCAAAAGCCTAAGAGGGATGATCCAAGAATGATCAAACTAATGTTTGGAATCAAATGGATGAAGAAATTTATAAGAAGAATAAAGAAAACCCCCAAAATCTGAGAATTTAAAGAAAATGAAGAATCTATGGTTAATAATTAGGGTTTTTGGTATGAAATGATAGGTTTGGGTATAAGGATGCTTGGTTTAAAAAGATTTTAGGTTTGAATGGTTGGTTAGAGAGAAATCTAAATTTTCATGATTGTTCTAAAAATTATGCACTTAGAAAATTTAAGAAAATATGAAAGAAAGAGAGAAAAGAGTAAATGAATAAAGAGGTTGATGAAAGAAGTGATAGGATAATTAATAAGGAGAAGAAGAGTGTTTTAGAAGAAAAAAAAAGTTTAGAAAGGGGCTGCACAATTTGGAGAGAAGGAGAAGAAAGAAGAGAGAAAAGAGAGAGATCTCACCTAGGAAACCGTGAGGGTTGTAAGAGAGAGAGGGGCACTCCACGAGTTGTTCAAAATTTCACCAATTCTTTTATATTTCATCAACTAATCGTACATGAAGTCTTTATGACCTATTTATAATAAAAAAACTCCAAATTGTACCAAAATACGCCTCCCTTGTACGACCAACCAAAAAAAAAAAAACCAGAAAAATTCTAAAAAAATCCTAAAAATTCATAAAAACAGTCGTAAACTATTCTAAATTAATTTTAACCCCTCCCCATGGTTCATATGGCCTTATTACATCAATCCCATTACTAAAACCTTCCTAAACTAAAAAGAAAACAACTAAATAAATCATAAAACAGAAAATTAAAGGGAAAATCTTGTGAACAAAACTAGTTCTTTTTCTTGCATCATTTGTTCTTGATCTTGGGCTTCTTCAATGGTTGGACTTTCTTAAGCCAAGTTAATGCTACCGTATCGTTATGCTCATCGAATCAGTTCTAGCTAGCCTCACTATGTATTATTTATCTTTCTTTTTGATGCTCTCATCAATTGCAAAAGATATAGAAAAACTACAAAAATATTTTCAATGCAAGGGATGGAAGGAGGCATTTGGTTACCACCTAGTAGCTTAGGAATCAATGTATAAATCAAAGGGAGAAGGTGGAGTGGGAATTGGACACATTGGGTAACAAACAAAATACTTTTCTGCAAATGGTTGTGGCATATTTGGGAAAAAATGGGACAATTTATGGAGACAGGTTATAGAGGTAAGGTATGGCTTGACCAACACAGAGAAGTAATCGAGTTTTTTCTCCACATAGGAGGATGGTGCAGCAGCCTTATATTGGCTAGAGAAACACCGTCCTCTTTGGAAGCCTAAATCAAGTATTAAAGAAGTTTGCAAGAAGAAGGGTTGTTGTCCAGCATAAATTCAGCATATTTTGATGCAAATTTAATGTTTTAGGTTTTTTTTTTTTATAGAGATTTGATGTAATAAGGCCACTAGAGTCATTAGGAGTTTTAGTAAGGGGTTTATAAGCAATTTGGGAAAGTTTTAGGTTGTTTTGTGAGTTTTTTTTATTATAATTTTCTACAGTTTTAATGGCTGGCCATACAGAGGGGTATTAGGGTCCAGATTTAGATAAAAATATTATAAATAGGTCTTACAGACCTCTTGTAAATGGAATAGAAAAGTTTGAAGAAGTTCCAACTGCTGGACTGGTTTGCTCCTCCAATCTCTCACACAAGGTGAGTTTTCTCCTTCCTCTCTTTCTTATTTCCTTCTTTTCTCTTTATTTCCCTCCTTACATCAAACATTTTCTCCTTTCTCTTTTCTTTATTTTCTGCAGAAAAATTCTCTTTTATTTGTCTATTCTCAATCTTCTTCCCTTTTTTAAATAAACTTCGTTCCTTCATTCATACCCCTTCTTATTTCATCTTTGTTTCTTGTTTTCTTTCTTCTTTTCTACAGAATTTTTGCAGCAACTTGGTAGATTTTTAATTATTTCTTTTCTACTCCTTAGAAATCCAATTCTCCTTATGTATAGCTTCATCCTAATAGTCCCAACCATTACATACACTTTTCCCTAATTTCTATCCACGATTTCACCATTTTCTTGAATTTTCATCTTTCTTGAACCCTAAACCATACCCCATTCAGCCATATAAACATAACCTTAATTTTCTTTTAACTTTCATTGAAAACATAAAATAGACATCAAAACAAAGGGGGTGGCTGCATTTCCCATGGTGTCCCCTTGATTTTAGGGCTTCAAATTTAAAACCGATTTTTTTTAATTCAGCCCTCTTTTGATTTCTTGCATTATTTCTTTAATCTTTCCCCAAATTTCGCTAATTTCTTACTTATATTTAATATTTTCATCAATCTTGCATCACTTTCTTTAATTCTTGAATGTTATTTTTAAAGATTTGATTTATTGGATTATTTATTTAAATTTTCCGCATTCTTTCATAATCAAGAATCAATCTTTAGGTCTCGTTCTTAGTTAATTAAGTGTAGGAATCCTCTTTCCTTTGGATCCTGCATCAAATTGGTATAAAAGCTTAAGGTTTTCCAACTAATTCTTATTAGTTGGGATCCTTTCTCCAAGACCTATTATGTTCTTCTTATGTTAGGGTTCTTTCAAAAGTGCCTAGATTAATTTAGGGCTTATTTACAGGCTTCTAAATAATTTTAGGACCTACACTAAAGCTATTGAGCAAGCCCAAAACCCTTTTTTGTCAAATTTTAAGGATTTCACATAACCGTAAAACTATTACTGAAGGCCTAATACAACAATGGGGGTCAACAATAATGACTTAGTTGAGTTGAGAGCTCATATTAAAGATTGTGAAGGTACCAAGCATAAGGTGGCACAATTGGTTGCTTGAGTGATAGATCTTGAGGCTAAGATGGATTTTCCGTTTGAGCAAATCATGATGACTATCATATCTATAGGAAAAGGGTCAACACATGCAATGGGTTTGTCTAACTCTATACCAGGTTCAAGTCAATAAATTGGGAATAAATTGGGATTCCCATTCAGAATGCCTCATTTATTGGACAACTCTCAAGCATGAGCAAGTATGTGGAGAGATGCCTCCACCTATTTCTATACATCATGAGATTGATTGACACATCAGGGTAGGTGTGCTAGAGTTTGATGGCGAGCAAGGTGTGGATGCCTTCCTTGGTTGGAAGCATTGAGTAAAGTCCTTTAAATGGCATGAACTATCTGAAGTGCGCAAGTTACTGTTTGCTGAGTCTAAATTGAATGGGACAACTAGAATATGGTAGAGCACATACAAGAAGAGTCATTCCAAGTCTAGTAATGGTGAAATTATAGCTTATGGTGAAATGAAAGTTGCCATGAAGAAGAGATTTGCTCCAAGGGACTACAAATAGAGAGCACACATCTAACTGATGCTGCTCAGGCAGGGTAATTCGAGTGTTGGAGAGTACACCAATGATCAGACAGTTCCAGCATTTTGCAACCCAAACAGGCTTCAAATGGATAGATGAGATCTTAGTGTCCATGTTTAGGCAGGGTTTACATCTGCAAATCTCGCAAGGTCTTTGTTTCTAGATTATCATTCAATTGATGAGGCTATTCAAGCGGCCTATCATATTGAAGATAATCTCAGGATACATAGGAAGACCTGTATAGATTTCAGTGGTTCTTTGAGTAGACAACCTAGACTTCAACATTAGACCAGGACCTCTTCTCCACCCAAGACATCATGTCAGATCTCTCCATTGTGATTTAGAAGCTCTGAGGGATCGGTATCCAAGCCTAAAAGGGATCGATGTTACATTGCAAGGGCTATAGGCATCATAAATCAAAATGTCCTATCAAATTTATGGGGCTTGTAGAAAAGAAGCCTATAGAGGAGGATGACTTGGAAGAGGAAGTGTATGAGCCAACGGAAGAGATGATCTTAGAAGCTAAAGCAATTGAGGTAGAGGAGGCTAGGGAAAGGGCAATCAAGAGATTCACATGATTGATACACCCCGTGTTCACTTTACAGCTGATGAATCAAGTGAAGTCCAAGCCGAAGCCGAAGCGCACTACTTTTCTTTGGCAGCCTGCACCACATGACGGAGCAAGGAGTTGATGCGGTAGCCTTCTATTGGCTAGAGAAACACCATCCTCTTTGGAAGCATAAACCAAGGATTAAAGAAGTTTTCAAGAAGAAGGGTTACTATCCAACATAATTTCAGCATATTTTGATGCAAATTTAATGTCTTAGCGTTTTTTTTATTTATAGAGATTTGATGTAATAAGGCCACTAGAGTCACTAGTTATTTTATTTAGGGGTCTAGAAGTAATTTGAAAAAGTTTTAGGTTGTTTTGTGAGTTTTTTTATTATAATTTTCTGGGATTTTTATGGCTAGCCATACAGAGGGGTATTATGGTCTAGATTTAGAAAAAAAAATTATAAATAGGTCTTACAGATCTCTTGTATGATTAGACTTTAATGGAATATAAAAGTTTGAAGAAGTTCAAATGGCTGGACTGGTTTGCTCCTCCAATCCCTCACACAAGGTGAGTTTTCTCCTTCCTCTCTATTTTTCTTATTTCCATCTTTTCTTATCTCTTTTCTTCCCTCCTCACATCAACCCTTTTCTTCTTTCTCTTTTCTTTTCTTTATTTTCTGCAGAAAAATTCTCTTTTGTTTTTCTATTCTCAATCTTCTTCCCTATTTTAAATAGTCTTCATTCCTTGATTCAAAGTTTCAAACCCCTTCTTATTTCATCTTTGTTTCTTGTTTTCTCTCTTCTTTTCTACACTTTTATTTTCTACAGAATTTTTACAGCAACTTAGTAAATTTTTAATTACAAATTTTCTACTCTTTAGAAATCCAATTCTCCTCATACATAGCTTCATCCTAATAGTCCTAACCATTACATACACTTTTCCCCAATATTTATCCACAATTTCCCCCATTTCTTGAATTTTCACCTTTCTTAAATCCTAAATCGCCTCCTTTGCAGCCACATATATAGAAACCCTTTTCTTTTAATTTTTTTTCTTTATAAAATATATATTTTCCCTAAAATAGGGTAGGCAGTTGAGTATCCCATCCTAAATCTCTGATTTGGGGATTTTCAATTTTTTTCAAGGCTGCATTTGGATCTGTTGAATTGAAGGGCTGAAACGCCAATTCCGTCCTCCAACTCCAATTCCGCCATTTGGGAATGATTTGGTAGGGACGAATTATAGATTTTCCAATTCTGTATGGAAACGAAGCACAGAAAATAAGATCCGATTCTGCGGAATTTATTTTGGTAGGGTAGATATGTGATTCTTCATTTCCGCTGTCGATCCCGACAATCTTTTTTGAGAGACATCTAAACGTTTCTTCGTCTCAAAAGGTATTTCTCCTCCTTCTGTCGTCTTTCTTCTTCCTCTTCCACAAGCTCACCAATCTATTCTTAACCCTCTATTGATGATGGGATTGATCGTGGCCATCGGTTTTAGGGAAGGGTCAGGGTGGTGGATTCAGTGCCTCATGGTTCTGTGCAGAGCCAGTAGGTTAAGATCGGATGGGTTAGAGGTGGTGGTGAGGACAACAACAGTAGTGTCGGGGGCAGCAATAGTGGGGTGAAACCGGTGCAGTAACAGTAACCAAAGATAAATTTAAAGGATGGATTGTGGCCCTTGCTTTTGGGGATCGGTGCCTTAGACGTAAGTTCTGTGCAAATTGAGATCGGGTGGGCTGGACATGGTGATGAGGGCAATGGCAATGGCAATGGTGTTAGGGGCATTAATAGCAAGGTGGGATTGGCATAGCAGAGCTCTGTTTGAAGATTAGAATTCAGTGTGTTTTTATGACTTCATTTGCAATTTATGTGTTGCTGATTCTACATAGAGATCTCTCATATTTCAATTTGGCATATGTAGTAGAAACAACGGCAAACAAACTGAAATTGCTTGCTTTTCTTCAAGAATCATCTCATTGAAAATCCACTTTTCTTTCAGCATGAGAGATTTAATTCTCTTTAGTTCCTTCAGTTCTTGATAGGCTTGGGAATTTTTACATTTGTTTTGAGAGAGAAGAATTTCAATTGCTGCTTCGGTTCTTCAATGCCTCAAATGTTAGCTAGCAGGCAGAGATTGAGTAGGTTAGCAGCGAGGTTGGTCATTTACTTTTGATCCTTCAAATGACTATCTGTTGATCTATAACCAATGCAACTTTAAGGGAGTTCGTTTCTAGAGGTGCTACCTCCAAGGACTTGATAGCTATAGCATTCTGAGAAGAGAATGGAAGCCATGAATGGCAGATTCATCAGCTGATGCCCATAATTTCATATAATATTATTGTTAGCAAAATCAAATATTTGAGGTATCAATTGATGCATGAAAATCCAATTCCATTTTTATAGAATTTTTCATGTTTCCAAACCATAAATTTGGAAATTCTGCCATTCAATTCCATCTATTCAATTGTATATCCAAACAGCAAAATTTCCAATTCTACTTAATTGAATTCAATGGGATTTAATTCTTTAGAATTCAATTTAACAGGTCAAAATCCAATTCCACAAATCCAAACGCAGCCCAATTTCTCTTTGATTTTCCTTATTTTCTTACTTCTAGTTTATATTTTAATCATTCTTACATTACTTTCTTTAATTCTTGAATAATTTCTTGCAAGATTTGGTTTCTTGAATTATTTCTTTAATATTTCAGCGATCTTTATGAATTCAAGATTCAATCTTTAGGCTTTTGCTCATATCCCTAAAATGGGTTCAAGGGGTTGCTTGGCCGTGGCCCCATATGGGACTATCTTTGGGAATCATCTATCCCTTGTCAAAGAGGAGTTTAAAATATGGGAGGTTCAAGTTTGGACCTTGTGTTTTGGTAGCTTAAGTCCAATGGGTTTAAAGTCTGGATTTTGTGTCAATGTTGGAGTATGATTAGGTTGTAGTAAGTTGAGAAGAAATTGTCTACAATTGGAATAGGCCGAAAACATCAACAAAAGTAGGTGTGATATACTCAAATCTTGTGGGTGTCAAAACACACCCATTTTGGTTGTGATAGGCCGTTTGAACTATAAACAATTTATTCTACAAGTAGGCTTAGTATATGTGGATAAAGGGGCGCTCCCTTAAAGAGCTTAAAAAGAAAAAGGGTGTGCTTCCCTAAAAAGAGAATAAAGGGCGGCCCAGTGCACGAGGCTCCAGCTAACGCGGGTTCTAGGGAGGGCAAGATGTACGCAGCCTTACCCCCATATAAAAATGGGTGCTTCCATAAAAGAGCTTAAAAAGAAAAGAAAACAATGTGGGTTAAGAGGCTGATGAGAAGCCACTTTGTGCTTAATACCCAAGGTTAGGTCTAGTGATTTAACCACTTGGAGCAAACGGCCAAGGGTTAGGACTGTCTCCCGCCTACCCCATCCTACGTATTGAGATTGTCTTCGACCAATATTAATGCACTATGTGAGTGCAATTGCATTACATGCATCTAGCATAATACATGGTTTTTATGTTTACATGATTTGTATGATTTATTTAGATGATATGATTTGTTTTCTTTGCTACATGTGGCTTTACTTGTTGTTGTGGCACCAACTCGGGTACCTAATCAGAGTCTTGGATTAGAGTCTAGCAAGAAGCCACCATGTGACTACTGCCCAAGGTTAAGTCTGGTGATTCAGCCACTTGGTGCAAGCGGCTAAGGATTAGGACTATCTCTCATCTACCCCATATCAACACCCATAGTTGCAAGACCAGCACAAGTGATGACCAATTACTTTGCACCATACATCTTGATGAAAACATCATGGTTGAGATGGTGTTCGCAATTATTCTAGTTGCTTTTGTTTATTCTATTTAGTTTTTTTTTTTTTTTAACTTTATTGGTGTCTCTTGTAAAGGGGGACACATAATTGCGAGGGTACTCTAGTCTTTTATTTGGTTAGTAAGGTAATTTTGTCTTTTATTTTAGATCAATGGCAAGTTTGATATATGTGAGTGGGACTTGGGAGGTATTTTAGTCTCACCACAAAATTTTTGTAACTAAATCTAGCCATGGAGGCTTTATAAGCACTCCCACCGTCCCACGACTTAGGTTCCTTTTATGAAGAAATAGATGAAATTTTGAATTGTCTCACGATGCTTTCTCTTCTTCCTTTCGCTTCTAGCTGTAGGTTGAAGATCTTCAAAATCCTGAAATGGGTCTAGGTCCCCACCTAATTTAACACTGGTGGTGGATGTCACTCCCTCCCCTTAGGTTAAAGGTCTTGTTCCCCATGTCTTCTCTTTATATTTTATATTTCATATTTCTACAGATTTTTTTTAGTTTGCTGAAATCTTACATTTGTAACAAGATTCATCACCATCTCCAAAGTATCGAAGATTTGCTCGAACCAACACCTCCAAGAGCTCTATAAATGCTGGACGATCTCTATTGTAGCAACCAACAGTGATAGCCCTTAATTTTTGACAAGTTTTTGGAGGAGTTCCTCACTACCGGCGTGACTATAGTCTGATGGGGGTTTTCACAAAATTGAATATCAAACTTTTGATTCTCTGGCTTGTGAGGATTTGATCTCTTTAGTGTGTCTTGGACTCCAGTATGATCCCATCCCAACCAGCAAACTTTAGTTTTGGAAAGCTTTTGAAGGTATTACAGTCGCTGGATTAACACCCAGGCGTGAAATTGGTCTTTCTAGTTCATCCCACGAAATCAGCCACCAATCTCTCTAGTCAACATCTTGATGTCATTTGATTCTCCTAGGTCATTATAGTCCCCCAGGCAATCCTAGAGGAGAAAGATTGAAGCACAAATTTTTGACCAGTTCAAATTTATAGCTGATGGAAGTAGTGTCAGGCGTGATTTTCTACTGATCTGGTGATTTCACAAAACTGCATCCTAACTCTACACCAATAGGCTTTAGTCAGGTTCGACTCTCCCAGGGTATATTAGACTATTAGGCGACCCTATAAGGTGGACCCCACTTCAAAAATTTTCAAAAAAAAAAAAATCAAGTTGGGTTATTCAAAGGCAGCAGGCAATACCTATTTTGAAGTTGGGAAGTTTTTGGAAATCCAAATATTGGGCTCTATGGCCTGGCGATTTGATTAAGATCACTTCTAAAGACATCAAGGAGGGGTTCTACATCCAAATTGGGTATTGGTTTTCTTCTCTTTGGCTCTCTTTTAAATCCCTAAAATTAGTGATTGGTAGGCATGTTGTGGCATATGGTCTGGAGTTGAGCTTTCAATTTTCTA
>JAOXJP010034820.1:0-16665 GCA_025762735.1 Platanus orientalis
CCCATCTCACCCTCCTTAGTACCTAACTTATGATAAAGGTCATCATATGCCTTGAATTTTGCATCGCTTACAGCTTTTCTAGCTTCTTTTTTAGCATTTTTACATCTTTCTAGGTCTTCTATATTTTTAGTCTTTTGCCAATTCTTATTACAATATCTAATTGTGCATTTGGTAGAAAACATGATGCAACGGAGCAGTTTTTTATTTTAATTTTTTAATTTTTTTTTAAAAGTAGTATCTATAACGTAGTACTTCTATGGCAAAATTGTTTCTTAATTATCTTAACTGTGTGTTGGTGTTTGTTTGGCACTGGTTTTTAATAACAACAATGTCCATATACCATATCTAAGTTGCATAGATGCAAAGATTTATTAATGCTAATATCTTGCACACTCTATGAACAGAATGTAACCAAGCCACCCAGCAGGGTCCATCTACTCTTGCCCAAGTGTTGGTTTTCTTTATACTTGAAGTTAATTGTGAACTGAGACAAGATTAATCTGCATGTCCTCTGTATGCTTGTTGGGTTTTGGAAATGCTTCATCTTACTAGTTTAGTTACCATGAAGTTTACCTAATAATTGGTAGTATCTTCGTTATTAAAGCCTTGTCCCAACTTTGTGGTTCAGCTACATGAATTTTATACCACCCATTTGATTCCATTTAGGGTATTGTCTTTTGTTAAAGCATATGCATTCATCTTCTCACCATCTCAATCCAAACTTTTCAGCCTCCCCCCTCCTTTGGAGTCTTTATCTTGCATTAGTATGCTCCATTTCACTGGTGTCATCAACTTCCTTTGTCATACTTGACCAAACTATAAGTGCTACTTCAAGACAACTTTGGATATGCTTATTTCTGATTATGTTTTTCCTAGTCTTCTTGTTCATCCATCCCAACATCCTCATTTCGGCTAGTCTTATTCTTGTATCTATCAAAGGGTTAGAAAAGGGTGATTCTGTGTATGTGTTTCTCGATTTCCTGACATTTTTCTCTATAGAGCATAGATTTCGTTTTGCCATGTTAGTTTTCCCCTTAAGCGAGATATGTGTGCAATAATCACCTAAGGCTTTGGAAGCACATCCCCACATTAGCTACCTAACTCTAATTTTCTTGGGCAAGATCTTCTCAATCTCTAATTCGTTATGGTTAATAGTGTTGTAATAATGGAAATGGTCGTTTTGGGGTGTCTATTGGTCATCAATCTTTAATAATTACTCATATCAATGCATCTTCTTACTAAAGTTGCCCTTGGGATTCCATATACTGTCATTGGTTTGACACAATTCCAAAACCTTTGGATGCTACACTTTTAACTGTTCTAGTTTACATCTACTTCTCTTTGTTCTCATCAAACAGTAATATGTCGTCTGCAAATAACATACACCAGAGCACTTCCTTTTGAATATGAGCAGTTAAATCATTAGTCACTGGCACAAGAAGTTTGATCTCGGGCCTGTTATCTGGTGTAAACCCATTGGCAGTTGGAAGCTCATTTGTCTCATCATCAGTTGTTGTCACTATATGTATGGGTTGTATGCTCCTTATGCATGTTTTCTAAGATGTGTATGCAGACTATTTATCCAAAAAAAGATGTGTATGCAAAATTCACTTTTGTATTTCTTCCTGGTGCCCCTCGTTGGGTTTTCATGGGGTTGTCTCTTGTCATCCTCTTTGGATGGTCCTTTATATCTTTCTTTCCTTCCATTCTTATCTAATAATTTATTTTGTTTTCGCCAAAAATGACATGAATTAGAAAGTAACTCATATGAAGTTCTAATACAGATATATGATAAAATACAAATTCTTAACTTTATATGAAGAAAGAAACTTATATGAACTTCTAAGTTCTAACACAAATATATGCTAATTGTATTTTAGTACTTGTCTTGGTTTCGAGTTTTATGTCGTGCATCGAGTTTCCTGGACTTCCATCAAACAAGAACATTAAAAATTGCACATACTGGGTTTGTAAACATTGATGTTCTTTTGCTTCTTGCATACAGTATTTATGGTTTTCTGACTATTTTTTTTTTATCATAGGCGTGTTTTTATAGGAGATGTTGTTGTTGTGAAAGACCCTGAGAATTCTGATAATCATTTGGTTAGAAGGTTGGCTGCCGTTGAAGGTTATGAGATGGTATCTACTGACGAGAAAGATGAGGCTTTTGTTTTGGAAAAGGATCAATGTTGTGTTCTGTCTGACAATGAATCTTTGAAGCCCAAGGTATCTGTCCTTTTCTTATTCGGGTATTTTTTTTATGGGATTGGTTTTAGGTCTGATCGAGCATTTTAGTTTCAACATATATTTTCTATTCTTCTAATTTTTTTAATTAAAATATAAGGAATTTTTATAGAAAGAAAGAAGAGAAAGTCCCTAAGAAACAGCTGTATTTGAGTCCATAGCTAAAATCCATACAAAAACCCCCAAAGTATTCCAACCTGATGATACCAGTCCACCTTCTTAGGAGTTCACTTCTACAAGTATTCCCCAAACCCTCATAATGTAAAGCCCATAAGTGTATCCTTTCTTTAGCTATGCTTGCAACTTTGTAGTCCAGCTTCGCATAGTTCTCCAAGACTCAATTGTTCTGTTCTAGCCACACTGACCAACAAATTTCTGCTGGGATTGAACTTCAAAGAGCCTCCTTCTAGCATTCATAGCCCTTGTTCTCCACTTGAATGGGAAGAAGCTAAGTCTCTCCGGAACCACCCATTGCATACTGAAGTCAGCTATAATGGTTGTCCACATCTCCATTGAAAAGGGACAGTGACCAATGTATAGGAAACAGACTCCCCATTCCTGAAGCACAGCAGGCATATGTTTGGAAGACAACGACCTCACCTAATTGTATTGTCAATCATGAGGATGGTACCCAGGGAGGATGTCCATAGGAAGAACTGGATTTTGGTAGGGACTGGGGGGTAGCACATTTGTTTCCAAGTAGTTGCTTAGGAATGCGGGGGTAGGGGTGTTAACAAGTTGAGCTGAGCCAAGCTTTTCCCAGCTCAGCTCAGGCCCAACAGCCTAATGGCTCATTGGCTCAATTTGTCTTGTTTGAACATTACTATTGTCACGAATATATTATTTATAAAATTGTTATATATATATATATATATATATATATATCATTGTTATTAGTATAAAATTCTTAACCAAACTGAGCATTTAACAAGCTGAGCTTAGTGAAGCTCGGCTCATTCTTACTTATGAAACGAGCTTAAATCAAGGCCCAGGCTCGGCTTATTGACGACAGCCATATGTTGGGGCACATCATGTCCATAACAGGTGCTGACTGTGAATTTTCCATTTGAGGATCTTTCTCATTTACTTCTCTTCATTCTGGATCTGGCCAGCTACCCAGGGCTCAAGAAGCTTTGCCAGGGGAACAATCTCCCAATTTTTTCCACTGTTACTCTAAGGATGCTAGGGAAACCAACTCTTAGGGCAGTGCCTTTGCATCATCTGTCTTTCCAAAAGTGGATACTATTTCCATCTTTGACTTTTAGGGTTATACCTTGAACATATCAATGTTGCTCACTATACCTTTTCATTAACTCCTACCATGAGAGGAAGAAATCTCCCTACCTTCCCATCTATTAAGTACTTCATATTTTGCACTTATTAGTCTTCTCCACTTGCTTCTCTCCTTCGCACCAAAATGCCAAAGCCACTTACAAACTAGTGTGACCTATATGTGTAGATAATAGGTCTAAGACTCACTCCACCCAGCCTTTTTGGCTTGCAAATGAAGTCCTATGTGACTCTCTGCTGGGTAGATGCATCTTCCCTATTTTTGTTGTACAATTACTTTCCTTTTATTTTTCAATAAATTGGTTGTTAATTATAAAAAAAAAGATGCATCTTCGCTCCCTTTCCAATGGAAATCTCTCTGAATCTTCTCTATTTTATGGGCCATCGAGTGTGGGGTGACAAACAGAGACAACATTTGTGGGAATGCTTGCTAATGCAGACGTAATAAGTGTGACCTTCCCCCTTCTTAAAAGATATATATTTTTCTTTTGTAAGAAGCTCCCAAGGGAAAGCCCAAGGTAGGAAGACGGCAGATTTCTCACCTGTGGCCCAGGTTATTTGCAAGATCATCAATTCTTGGAATCCTCGTTGGTTGAGTTCCTATCATTTACAAATTTTCTTTTTGGTTTTTGATAAGAAAATCTACAAAAAAATTACACTAGCATGTTATGTTAAAGGGGAGATCCAAAGTTTGAATACTTAAGACACCCTTACGATATAGGGGAAACTTATTAGGTAGTTCAATGATACTTCCCAACGATATAGGGGATAAGCCATTGTTAGGTTGGAACGATTTTGCTCGGATACCAATTTGACGCAAGATGGTTTGAGGTTTAAACCTTCTGCTGGTATTGGCCCAAAGGTTGATTAGAATATTAGGACTAACCCCTCTAAATTAATCAAATTGAGAAGGATTTAGTTCTGGAAAATCTGGGTAAACAACCCTAACTCCCGATTGGCTTATCCAAATAAACTAACATTTGTAGGAAGATAGGTCTATAGGCTAAGGAGCAGCACACACAATTTCAGACTAAACAGAATACTAGAAGTATATAAAATTTATAAATATCCAGGTCTGTCTCAGTTTTCAGAATGCACAGAATGTAATGAAACACTTTAGAAGATTCTATTGGAGGGTTTTAATCAGTAAGAGATTAAAACCCTAGTATCTCAGTAGAAGTAGAAGATGAGATCGGTTATAAAAGAGGGAAGAGGAGAGAGTTCACATGAGATCCCAAGTCCCAACACAGATCAGTCCATGTGAGTAATTCTAAAAACCCACGATGGTTTTATTTTTCTTTTCTTTCCAGCAGTCCACGAACAGTAAGGTGCAGTTGGGAGATGTCGTGGGCTTCCAATACTTAAAGACAACACAAGGGAGAGAGTCCTTGTTGAAACAAATAACAGCAGCCTTTTAAAACCTTGAAGAAATCCAAACCCCAAACGTAGGGTTTGGAGAATTTCAGAGGAAGAGAATAACTGAACTCTAAAATTCTTATTTTTCCAATCTACTAAATTGTGTAGATTAAGTCCCTTTAAATAACTTACAATACTCTTGAAAATAGAAACTCCTAGGAACCGGAAACTACTAAGAGAAATAGGAAACCTCCTTTTCCCAAGTAATTTCTAAAACCCACTCTACTTTCTAATTCCTAAAACTTGACTCCCAAGACTTTCTAAATCCTAAGACTATCCCTTAATAACAATTATTAATTAGAAAAGACTTCAAACTTGCTAAAAACAAAAAATTACTTAAACCCTATACTTATAGACCGAACAATACTAAACTGAAAACTTTCTTAAAATTCTATTCTCGTCACTTACTGATATCCTTTTAGTATTTTGGTTGTAACTTTCCCAAATCACATTGGGTTTGATCTTGGTCTCATTTGAAAGGTAATTGAGTAACCCTTCTAAAGACATCAAAATCTAGCCAAAAGGGTAAGTTTTGACCTTGGAAAATTAGGGCTAAAAGCAAGTTTTAGGAATACAACTCAAAGGAAACAAAATCTAGTAAACCTAAAACTGAACCCAAAGTAAACCCCACATGATCCTCCATGATCATCTAATTTCTTCTTGTTCCTTATTGATGCTTCCACATCAGTTCCCCATCTAAGGAGAGCCATCAATGATTGGGATATTGATTCAACAGCTAGCCTTCTTGGGACCTTGAAGGCTTATAATCCTAGGCTGGGAAGTGATGATAGAAGACAATGGTGCTTGTTTAACTCTGGGATTTTTACTGTCAAAGCTTGTTTCAAGCTTTATAATGGGAATCTTTGCCTGATCTTCCCTTGGCAGCACATATGGACGTCTCCTGGCCCTTCTAAAGTTCAGTTCTTGTGGACAACTGTTTGCTCCGGCATTTTGACCATTGATAACCTGGTCAAGAGAGGTCATCTGTTGCTTAACATTTGCTTGTTATGCATGAAGGATGAAGAATTGATATCCTACCTCCTTATCCATTGTTCCTATTCTTTTGAAGTGTGGTCTTCTATTTTCCCCAATTTTAATTTGGCTTGGGCTATGTTGAGTGATGCTAGATCCATGACTGAAGGATGGTGCACCCAAGCTTTTCCTTCCGAGGGTAAAATTCTGTGGAGGACTGCTTTAGCGGCAGTGCTTTGGTCCATCTGATTGGAAAGTAACATTAAAGTATTAAAAAATTACTCAAAACCTTCCTACAGGGTGTCGGTGTTGAATTGCTAAAAGTTCCAAGGTCTGAATTTGCGGCCTTTGAAAAGGGATTGAGACATTCTGATTCATAAAACTGTGATAATGTAAAGGTTTTTTGCCAGGCTGTCTGGCTTTTGTTCATTTTTTACTGGTCTCTGTATAGCTCTTTTTTCCTGTGTATATTAGGCTGGGGATCCTTCATCCCCGATTATTATTACAAATATTCTTTTCTTATTTATAGAAAATTATTATGGCACTCATGCATGCTTTTAAAACCGATCCATAGTAAACAAGCATATTGGTGGAAGTGGATTTGATCAGTGTTATCCTGTCTCTGAGGGAAATGTAGGTTTTATTGTTCCCCAAGGAGGAAAATTTCATGGAGAAATTCTCCTCCACTAAACCCCAAAGCTTTGTAGACCTTGGGTTTGCTCTCAAGGGAAGGACAGGGTATTTAAGGGCCATTTAAACATTTCATTGGATAGAGTGGTGGCTCACGCAATGATATCTCCCTCCAATTTTATGCTGACCAATATAATTTCTCTTAATTTACCTTCAGCTCAGTAATCTTTTAAAAACTTTTTTTATCGTTGTCAAGTTTCCTATGTATTCCCTGGCCTCACAAAATAGAATGGTATAATTTGCAAACTGAAGATTGTGATACCTCAGCTCTCTACCTCCCCACCAGAAAACCTTTGACAATGTCTAGTGATTCTGCTCGACTGATGAGCCTACACAGCACATTCTCAACAATGGTGATTAAAATAAGGGATAGAGTCTTATTGTTTCATGCCTCTCCTAGCTTTGAAGAACATGGAATCAAGGATCAGTCTATCGCAATTCGAATCTATTGAGACCATTACAATCCTACTTTCCGATCTGGATGGCCCAAACTGACCATTTAACCCTTGTTATCACTACTGATCCACATTGAAACAGTCAATCTGGTCCGATCTTTGATCGCGTGGGACCAATCTAGACCCCAATTCTGATTTGAATACAATGTTGAAGAAGTTCTTGGGGCATTCTTTGAGCAATATGGAAAAATTTGTTTAAGATATGCACCTTTCTATCTGTTTTCTCCATCTTTCTCCGAATTCTCTTTCCTTCTTTTAATGGTCAAGAATCTTCATTTCACATTATATGCATTTTCAATTTCCACTTTTCATTTTATACTAACGTCTCAGGAATCCTTATATCTTCCATACATTCATTGGAGATTAGGATTCCATCTAGAATCTACTGCTTTTTCATAAAAAGTAATTTTTTGGTGCAAATTTTAAGTCTAGAACTTGCATTATTTCTAAAGAAGTCTTTGTCAATAATCTTGTTGAGGCTTCCTACTAGATTTATGGGTCTGAAATCCTATTGACAAATGGCTCCATACTTCATGGGAGTAAGTGATAAAGGTTGTGTCCACACTCTTATTTTTAGTGCCTCTTTCAATGAACTAGTTAGAAACTTTTATTGAATTGGCTTTAATTACATCCCAACATTTTTGGAAGGACTTAGGGCTTTGTCTTCATCCGCTCACAGACTGCAAATTTGCTCTTCCTTAAATCTTCTCTCCAACCACTTGGATTTTTATTTATTTTTCTCTATATATTTTGAATTGGGTCAGAATGGAATCTCAAGATAATCCTTCCACTGGTTATACTCCTATGTTAGGAGGCATAGAGGTTTTCAAAATTATCTATTAGGACCCCCTCTTTATATGTTATTTTTTGTTCTCATTAGAGATTTCATCCCCCGTAAGCTTGGAAATGAGATTAACATCCTACCATTGTTAATCTATGAGAGAATTGTGTGTTATTGTCCCCTTTTCTGATCCATTTGTGTCTAAATCTTTTTATGCCAACTTATTGCCTCTCTTTAGAAGATTTCCTATGCCGCTCACTAATTCCATCTATGACAGTTGATGAGGACATGGAAACAAGGTGGGACCCACACTTGGCCTTGGTGGGGTCCACACATGGAGTGATTTATGGAAGATGCAATGTTATATGGTTTAATAAGGGTCTTATAGGGGGGGGGGTAAGGTTTATTTTATGTGTCCATGTAATAAGGCTAATAGTGACAAGATATTGGTTGTTTTTTTTAGAGTAATCCTGTGTTTAATATTTACCCAACTTTTTTAAAGGCCAAAACTTGTTATTTTGGCTTGATTTTGGTATAATTAGATATGTTATTCAGTTACCTTTCTATCGAGACCAAGATTACGCAAATCTGATGTGATTTAAGAAAGTAAGTTTTTTAGTTTTATGTTTTAGAAAACTTGGCTAACAAGTTTAGGATTTTAAGAAGTTTTCTATTTTAGTAAGTTTTTAATTGTTTAAGGTTGTAAGCCTATTTAAAGGCAACCCCTCCCCATAATTTTACAATGAATGAATGAAGAAATTGATGAGTAAAGAATTTTTTTGCTTTCTAGCTTTTGGCTAGTGTGTTCTTCCTTTGTGAAGTCTAAAACCAGGAGCAAGAGTGGTTTTCCCCAAAGGTGAATTCCTTGGATTTATTCAAGCTTAGTGGAAGCCAAAATCCCCTGTTTTGAGTTTGAAAAAGCTTCTAATAAGGTCTTTTATCTTTTTTTTTTTTTTTTTTCTCTTTTCTTGTTTCCGCTACATCATTTTGAATTTTATTGATATTATTTGTCATTATTCTACATCATCTTTGGTATCATCTCTATTGTGCTACATCATCAGGATTATAAATTTTTCAAAAAATATGAAATTTAGACTCATGTGACAAGCCAAGGCCCTGGAAGGATTAATTTAAATCAGAAGAGGTTTTTCTCTTCATCTTTAAGTATTTCTAACTTTAAATTTTCTTGATTTCCATCCAGATGACCAATGAAATACCTATGGTTTGATACGTAATTAAATTGTCCATCCCATTTTATAGAGACTTTATGGACTTGATTAGATTGAGCCTTGGTATAGAAAGCTACTTAGTGAAAACTTTCAAATTCAAAGAAACCTTGTAAGTAAAAATGGGCAATCCTGAGCCGAATCCTATTTTCATAAAACAAACAAGGGTTTAGAAAGCAAGAAAAAAAAAAGCATAGGTGCAGAGACTCACTAGAAGCTGTTCTATGTATATATTTTATTTATTATTTATTATATGTATATGATATGAGACTAAAAAGAATAAATGACAAGAGAAACTAAATTGTATATCAATAGAGAAAATAACAATGTGGAAAATTATTGAAATCTTACATCTAAACACTATGTATGGATGGTATAAATTTTCTAGACAAGAATTCTTGAACAACGAACAACTAGAGCCTATTACTATCATGTCACGTCAAGGTATGGTAGAAGAAAAAACTGCAAAATCCGATCCAATTTATCGTAACCGATTAGTTAACATAACGTACCATCCCTAACTAAAATGGATATGTATAATGCTCCGGTAAATGAGATTTACCCCTTTTCTTAAATTTCATTTGAAATGATGTGGTAGAAAGCAAGGTGCGACTTGAAGGACATGATTGGCTATGGATTCTTAAGCTCTATTTGCCTCTGCAATTCTATAAGTCTCCTTTTTGCGTATGGAATTGCCACTCCCTTTGGCAGCATCCACTAATTCAGAACTTAATCAATTTGGCCGTTGTGGTCAGACTCTATTATGGATTTATGACTACATTCTCCATAGGGCCCTTTTTATCTCTTCCTTCTCCGAGCTTGGGTTATGGAAGAAGGAATCAAGGAGGTATTAGCAACAATTGGTTTTATTATGGGAGAGCTCATGATATTCATATCAATCTATTATGCGCCTCTGCGCCTAGCATTGAGTAGACCTCATACAACTGCAAATTTGCAATAAAACAGAATTAGGGAAGTTTGTTATGATTTTGAAATCTTTTCTATTAGGTAATTTATAATCCTTATGCATGAAGATAATCAATTCGGTCGTTGTAGTCAGACTCTATTATGGATTTTTTACCACATTCTCTATAGAGCTCTCTTATCTCTTCCTTCTCCTTGCTCAGATTATGAAAGAAGGAACCCTTTATTACGGGAAATTAGGAAAATAAAAATAATTTCATGTTCCCTCCTTATGTATGTATATATAATATAATTCAAAGAGAGAAAATAAAATATAGAATCAATAGAATAGAAGTCTTGATTTTTTTTTTTTTAATCAAATTACCTTAATCAATAATCAATTCAATTTACAATTGGGTTTGGATATAGATACAACGGGGAAAGTACATTTTTGCACCCACAAAAGATAAAAAAATTGGACCTATGATGAGAAGATTCTACTGTTTAATTCCTAGTTGAGATAGAATTTGTAACTTGCTATCTTCTTGCCTAGCAGGCAAATATTTCTTGTTATTATTCTATTTCAGTGACAACATTTCATTTTTTGGTGAACTACATAGTCGATTCTCATACTTTAGAGACTACATGTAACACCCCGTAAAATTGTTGATTCTCATAATTAAACATATGTAAAGGTAAAATTGTCTTTAAACATTTTTTAGAAAGACTATAGTGGTGTTTGGGACCCAATAGAGTGAATTAAAAATGAAGGAAACAAAGATATATCACAAACTTGTCAAATCCTAAAGTTGTCCTAAGTGTGTATTTGGGGTAACTTCATAGACACACCTGTACCAATCTGGAGAGAATTAAAATACAAACCATATATCATTGGAAAGCTATAGGAGTATACTTTCTAACGCGACAAACAGTAAATGAATTAGAGTTTTATAGAGAAAGCTATGACTATTTAAGTAAGGAGTGTCTGAGCTACCAAAAATCTGGGAATTTCGAAGGCTCGAGCTTCCTCAAAAAAAATGTTGTTCAGGTGTATTTCAGATCGAGGCTTGAACCACTTCAAGGGCTCAAAAATTATTTTGAGAGCTAAAAAATGTGCAGAATCCACATTGGGATTTGTGCTCGCACAGAACTGGCTTGTTTTCTTTGGAGATCCTTATAGGATGACTATAAACCTCATATTTACCCCTTTTAAGGTTTATATGACCTAAGGAAATGACTATGAAAGAAGGGTAGATACTTTGGAAAAACTTTGGAGAAGGGAGAGGAATCGTTTTCTCCAAGAGCTTGATAAGTCCCTAGAAACTTAGATCTATTCTAAACTAGGGTTTACCTTTAAATCCTTATCATTTATTTATGGATTTTGATTATGAAATTATGGTTTGATCATAGAGGAAGGAAAAACATCAAAAGGAAAGCAAGTTGTGGAGGAAGAACATCTTGAAAGCTAAGGTTTGAGCTAGTTGATAAGTGAATATGCATTTTATGCTCACTTTTTCATTCTTAGGATCATAGAAGTGTAATTTTTATTCTATGTTTTAATGATTTGTGGCTTTGGTTGGTGGATTTACATCTATTCCCCTGATAATGTTGTTTTCCTTGAGTTGGATCCTAATTCCTTTGATTTGAGCATGTTAGGAAGGGTTTACTATTCTATTATCACGAGTTCTTGGATTATGGAGCTATTGGTATGATGTTAGAATCTTGTAGATGAGTTTAATGATATCTAATCTATTTGGAAAGGTTTTGGGAGTTGGATTCATATGATTGGATGGTTTAGAAGGTTCTATGAGGTATTTTTTGGTTCATCCTTTGATTTCCCTTTGAAATTCATAATTTATTGCGTTCTACCTATTTGTTGAAATGTCATATGATTAATTCTCCATGATTTACATGTTTTTTGGATGCCTTTGGACTCTTAGCATGAGCTTCTTACTCACTTTGATGGATTACTTTTACTTAATGATAATCCATTTTGATTTATGAAATTCTATTAATTCCCATGATAGAATCTTAAAATTCATGTATGTTACATCGAGCTTTGCATATTTATTATAAAAAAAAAACATTGGGCTTTGCATCCATTGGAATCTTTGCTGGCATGAGCATGCTACTCTAGCATGGTTTACTTTGGTGTTTTCATTGAGCATCTTATTTGGGCTTTCACATGAGTTTTGAAACATTCAAGCTCTTTAGTTTAAATCATGGACAAGAACAACATTTGGCATGAAAAAGTTTTAATTCCATAAGCATCCTATATTTCCTTAGAATCGGGTCAAGGATCTTCATTTTCTTATTGGTATTTGGCTCTTTGCATGTGATTTTCCTCTTTGGCTTTGGACTCTTCATGAGATGGGACATGTGAATATTTTCAAATGGTATAGTTTGTAGTAATTACTTTATCTTACATAAGCATGCTTTTGGCATTCGGTTTTGGATATAGAGATTTGATATGATACCCCTATGTGGGAATATGCCCTTTTGGACCCAAAGATCCCTAACTGGATTGGTCCTTGTGACCCTTAAGTGCCCAATCACCAGGTCACATCAATTGGCAAAAATGGCACTAGTTGCCCAATTATTTCTATGTGTATACAATCTTTATGACAGTAGAGACCCTTATATGTGTTGGCTAGACGTAACCCCGGAAGCCCTTTATGTGGATTGCCCTTTTTGGGCCCGGAGACCCCTTTATGGATTGGCCTTTATGGCCCTCAAGTATCCAATCACTGGATCACATTAATAGGTGAAGACGACCATCGTGTCCATTATTCTTATGACCTCAAGACCCCTCAGTGGGTTGGCCATTCGTGGCAAGAGGCTCTTTATGAACAATTTGTATATGATATGATTTATCGGAGACCCTATATGGGTTATATGATATGTCTTAGGCCCGGAGACCCCTACATGGGTTATATGTTTTGGATTTATCAAAGATCCTTATACAGGTTATATGTATTGGAATTGTCGGAGACTCTTACATGGGTTACATGTTTTGGTTTTGTTGTTTATATCTACACTTGTTTTGTCAGAGACTCAACATGGGTTCATTTACATATGATTATAGTATTTGACAGAGACCCTTATGGGTTAGAATGTAGTATATCGTGTATAGCATATGCATGTCTAGGTTTAGTACACTTTTGACACTCATATTGTTATCTTGGGACATGTGCATATTCGAATCATAATAAGAATACATGATTGATATATTTGTTACACTTGTATATGCACTTTGATTCCTTACTTTATTTTGATTCATCCTATTTGCTACTGTAATTATCTGTGGCCTCCTTTGTGTGGCATAAATTAGGGATGCAAGTATCTGATTATTATCCGAATCCGGTTCATTTTCGTATTCGTTTAAAGCAAATACAGATATACATGTATCCGTTTCGATTAAATATCCATTCGTTTAAAAAAAATCCAATTATAAATGAACCAAATACGGATATATATACATTTGTTTCTACTAATACTCGTATTCGTTTATATATATATATATATATATATATATATATATATATATATATTTATAAAACTATGGACTAATTTAAATTAATAGTCATATTATAAATTTATAATATTGCAAGTTATTTAACTTTTTAAATACTATTGTAGGTTGTGTTGCATTACTTTTAACATTAACCGTAACCTAACAGATATAAATATGTTAACCAAACTTAATGAATTTGTTTAATCAGATAAATCAGTATTCGTATCCGCTATTCAAGTAACTTAACAGATACAAATATAAACCTATATGTATCCGATTCGATTAAATATTCGTTTGTTTAAAAAATATCCGATCATAAATGAGCTGAATTTGGATATACTAATATCCGCATTGAATCCGACTCATTTTCATCCCTAGCATAAACCACATACCCTTTCACCAAACCCGTCAAGCTTACCCAGAATTGACACCACCCACAAATGGAGTCTTGGAGGATAGGTATCTGTAGAGGCTGTTTGGAATGCGGCGAGATGAGGTGTTGAAGGGGCTTTCAGGCCTGACGATGTGACGTTTTATTTCAGTTTTAGTTTACTTTGATGAAGATGTATTACATTTTAGTATTTTGGATATGCCCATTTGGGTAAAGATGTATATTCTATTATAGGCATGTTGAGGCATTTTATTTTTTGATGTTATAAGATATTTTAAATATGATTTTTATATATTTCCGTTGCACTTGATGTTTATATATTTCCTCTGCAATGTGATTGATTAAATGGGTTTAAATGGACAAAGGAAAAATAATACATTTATATGGGAAGTGACATGAAATGGATAAAGGGTGTCACACCTCAAACACGGGATCTCTTGGCTATGAGATACTGGTTTAGGGAATGTTATCCATTGTCATGGATCCAGATTCGAGCATGATCCACATCCCACAGAAATCGGGTTGTGACACTACGAGTGTAACAGAACCATCCATCAACAAAAGGATCATCCTATGATGATCATCTCATGGCTATTGAGAACAAACCAAATTAGATGGTTCTATTCTCTCACCAATTCATTCCTTCAATTATGAGAACATGTAAGGGATACAATGGATTCGTCTTTGATGTTCACAAATAAGTTTTATTTTCCATCAAAGGATTGAGACTAAAGGGAAAAGGTTAAAGGTTGAGTGTGAAAACAATAAATAACGCTAACTATATATGCTATCATGATACAAATAATGCTAGAAAGAATGGTAGGTACTGGAACTAGGGGTGGCAATTCGTGTTGGCAGGTCGGGTTCGTGTCGTGTTGAGGTAAGGGTATAAGACCATTTGGCTCAATCCTAACCCAACCCATTTATCAACCGTGTAAAAGCGGGTTGACCTATTTTAACCCAAAACACGTTTAGGGTCAACCCTAACCCACTTATTTCGTGTTGGGTCGTGTCGGGTTCGCGGGTTATGTGGTAATTCGTCTTGACGAGTCGGGTTCGTGTCGTGTCAAGGTAAGGATATAAGGTGATTTGGCTTAACCCTAACTAGACCCATTTATTAATCGTGTCAAATCAAGTTGACCTGTTTTGACCTAAAACATGTTTAGGGTCAACCCTAACCTGCTTACTTTCGTGTTGGGTCGTGTCAGGTTTGCGGGTCATGTCAAACATTGCCACCCCTAATTGGAAGGTCAATCGATTACTACATGCCTTCCAGCTCCATTGTGATGGTTATCTTGCATGTGCTAGATTTTCCATGAAGTGTAATGATTCTAGATCCATTTGAGGGCTCCTTCATGTAATCCTCCATTGATATGTCTAATATAATATATATTCTTTCATGTTACTCTTACTCCACCCAATGTCCTTGTTGTTAACATAAGAACATTCTACTGGCTCTCCATTTGTTTGTTAGCAATTTGACAGAGATATCTAATTAAAATATAACATTCCCACTTATTTAATCTTTAATGACCTGAAGATATAGAAGAAAACGGGTGGTTGTAAACCTATGGACCTGTATATATTTCACTTCAATGAGAATCCCACCATTGAGTTTCGGAGTTTCAACTTCCAAACTGATCTGGAATGAGCTAAGCCTCTACAATCATGTCAGTGCTTTTAGATAGATCAACTATGTGATGTAGGATATGCCCAAATTTGATGTAAAATATGACCCAAATGACGTTGAGGAAGATAAGGAAAATTTAGGGTTTCAAGAAAGAGATTAGGGTTACCCTAAATATCCTTAAACTTAAAAGAAAGGGAAGAGTTCAAAAGGGAAATAAAGGATCAAGATAAGCAATTTTAGAATTAAAGAAGGGAAAGAGGAAAGAATTGAGGCAAGAACACGCAAACCCACAAAATTACCAAAATAGTCGTATGTCAAAAAAATATGAAAATTTTCAATGTTAGATGACTACTTAAGGTATCACCATAAAAAATTTCATAAGATTCTGATGTGTTTATCAAGAAACCAAAAAATAGTCAAAAAAGATTGATCAAGAAATAAACCAAATCCAAGGGGAGTTTAATAGGGCATGTGTGGTTAGAAAGGGGACAAGTGGGAGAGAAAAGATTTACAAGGAAACTAGAGAAAATGGGAAGAATATGCTCTCATTTGACCACTAAATTTTTAGGATTTTATTAATAGATCAATAATTAACTTTAAGGAATATAAAGAGAGAGAAGATAAAAGAAAAACCTGTTCAAACAGTAGCTAAAGACCTTTGTTTGTAGCCTGCGATTTGGTTGAAGAAGCTACTCCAAGAACCAACCTTGATTTCATGTTGCTGTAGATTTTGGAATCTTGATCTTCTAGAATGAAAGATATTCCAACAGAGAATCAAGAAAGAAAGAAAGAAATAATCAAGATAATGATAAGAGAAGAAGAAGACTAGTAGGTGAGATTAGATAGAAGAAGAAGAAGAGATTAGAGAGGAAGAATAAGAAAGTAGAAGAAGAAAGAGGGGGATAGAACAAGGGTTCCCACGGCTTCACCATAAAAGGGAGGGGATATGATGCAACACAATAGAGATGATACCAAAGATGATGTACAATGATGGCCAAGAATATCACTAAAATTCAGATTGATGTAGCGGAAAAAAATAAAAGAGAAAAGGAGAAGATAAAGACCTAATTTGAAAATTTTTCAAACCCAAAACAGGGGATCTTGACCTCCACCAAGCTCGAATAAACCCAATGAATCCACATTTGGGGAAAAC
>JAOXJP010034831.1:0-16665 GCA_025762735.1 Platanus orientalis
AAGGCTTCATGGTTCAATGAGTTTTGATCATGATACATTCACATTTCATATTCAATTGTTCATATTTCATTCATATAGATCACATATAATCATTACTTCAAGTAGATTTCGATAATTCATAATTCTTATATATGATCTTTTATATCATGAGATCTTTGATTTATTCAAATGAATTGATAATACCAATCATTGATTCATATTTCATAGTTCAAATGTGGAATCGAAGTTTCAATCATACTTAATTTTGATCAAAGATATTTTTCTCATGTTCAATTTCATGTTAGTTCAAAGGAGTTCACATTTCTTATGATAATTCAATAAAATTCACTTAAATCAATCATATCATGTTCTATAATAGGAAATTTTATAGGGATTCTTATCAATTCGATCTTAGATTCTCGTTAATTACATGTCTATCATATGGGTTTTAAATGAAACATCACGGATCTATCAATAGAAGACGACATAAGATCAAAACATACTAGGTTCCATTTTCATAGCAATTTGCATGAGAATTTTAATGGATAACATGAATTATTCAAAGGAAATTTAGCACAGGTGATGAGAATAACATTCAACACACATAAGAATCACTTACAATCATAAGATCATCAATCTAAAGTAATGCACTCATGGTTTTTAATCAAAATAGTCCAACGATGGGATTCATCATCAATTCATTAGGATCTATAAGAATCAAAGGAAGAAATGACATTAGTTTGTAAGAGTTCTTATTATCTTCTTATATCTCCTTCAAAACCTTAGTCAAACCTTTCTTAATAGTCAATTTCAACAATAATGGTATAGATTCAATGAGAAACTACTGTAGAGCAAGAATCTAAGGTCCAATTATCCAAGTTCTACCTAACCAAATGTATATCTAAGTAGCTTTGGAGCTTACTGTGCTTGGGTGAGCTCCTTTCTCCCAATTTTCTCTCCCTTATATTCTTTCATGTGCCTTAGGTGCATTCTAGCCTAATTTGGATGTAAAGTGGTTATATACACGTTAGGGTATGAAAATACCATTTTCTAGAAAGATTTCAATCACAAGGGGAGAAATCCCCCTTTTTTATTTTCAAATCTGTGCAATGGCGAGCACTCGAGGTCCCCTCATGAGCGCTTAGCCTGCGCAACATCTAAAATAGGGGTTATGGACTTTTTGTTGTAAGTGCTCAAGGTGATCCAGTTTGTTTGGTTGGCTTCACCTTAAGCCTTCCATTCACCAAAGATGTCCCACTTCCATGTGGGCCAAAGTCCAAGGTCACGGGGTTTTCTTAAGGTCTTCTAAGGCCTTTGGGTCAAGTTCATTTGACATGTAAACTGGTTTTACCTTGTTAACAGTACATGATGTAAGTGTAGGGTGTTACACTAAACAATTGAAAAATATAAAATGATCATAAAAATACATTATGGATGTTCATCATCTAACTCATGTTCCATAGCAATTGCAGTTGCATCTTTAAATGCATACAACTCTTACTGCAACTATGATGGTACATCCCCATTTGGATCATAATTGTCTACATCGCACAATCAAGTACAAACAAATCATCAATATAAGGTAAATTGTCTGGAGCAGAGCACCATGCTTCATGAGTAATAATTGGTGTACCTCCAAACAACTCGTTTAGGTAATCTTCAAATTGCAACCCACGTTTCTTGAACTCATTCACATTTGGATGTCCCTATTTTAATAAGTTATATTTTATATAGATCTAACCAATAAAATACAAACTCAAAGTATAAGAGTCAGATGCTTACCAAAAAAAAGTATAAAAGTCAGATTAAAGTACAACAAATCTAAATAGAAAATAGAAGAAATCAAGTATGGAACCAAGATTGGGCTAAGATAATATAAGATCCACTAACAATTAGAGGACTAAACCTCTTATCTATAACCATGTCATTATCTAAAAAAATATACCCTAGGCAACTTTCAGATCACAGAAAAAATGTGGATCCAAACAAGGGGGACTATGCATGATCATATTCCACTCCATAAACTGGAAAGAGGTAAGCCCACTTAGTGAAGCCACTTCCTCATTTGATAGGTCCATTAAACCCTTATTTAAATCCTATGGATTTTTCCCTTTAGGTTTCTAGAACCTAACTATGTATTCACAAAATGTGTGGCAAAATGAATACATGTTCACATCATTGTTTCAGAAGATCAAAGCATCAAACTTGAATATATAAATAATCAATGTCTGTTGTTGTTGCGAAGCATTAATAGAGAAGATTTGGAATCCTCTGCCAAAAACATAGGACTCAAATTCATGGGACCATTTTTTCTTAGATTGGATGAAGTGAAAAGTGAAATATAGTAACAATTGAAATGGGCAATGAAGGAATTTTTATTTGTTATTAAGCATAAAAAATTGAATTTGAATCCTAATAATGGGCAAATTTACTGTTGAAACGACATCAATTTTTAATATTCATGCGATTGATACATGTAAGGCCTCTCATTAGTTATTTTGGTTGATACTTGTCAGCACTATAATTTGATCTAGCAGGGGCCTACTCTCTATCTTTGTAAATCCCCCCAAATTCTGGGTTTAGGAGCATCAAAATAACAAATAGGGTACACTGGGAGAGTCCAAATATTAACCAAGTAGTTCTCTTGAAGTTTGCTAAAAACCCTAGACCACTAACCAGTTTTATGAAAAACTCATTTTTAGGGGAAATGGACTTTATCCAAACAAGTACCAAAAAGAACGTATTATTCTTAAAACCCATTATTGGGATAAGTTAAGACATGTAAACAGGCCATAATATGGAAGAATATATATGGAATATTCTTGTCTTGGGTGTCACACTCCGAACCCGGCCCAATGGATATCAAGTTCGGTTTGGCATTGAACCAAATTTGGAGTGTAACTTAATTCAAATCACTCACATGAAACATTATTCCACATAAGCATTCTGGTCATTTTTTCTTTCTTTCTTTCTTTTCATTTTAATATCACATTATACTTACCTTATCTTTTCCATATTCTTATCACACTCATTATAGTAGAATATTTCACATTCATTCACAATACTTGTCACTAATACAACAGAACTACTAAACATTTATCCACATGTCCAAATTACTATGCAATAGAATAGCTAATAATCAATTGCATCACACTTTAATCGATAAGCTAAATCCCAACCACAATTGATATATATCATAGTCGTATGGGATGCCATCTCACCTAATTGTTGGCAATGGAAAAACAAACTCAGCAATAAAGGGGTCTACTCCGTAAAAAACAAATCTCTAAACAAATATATGTCCAAAGTATAAGCTGTAAAATAAAAAACATGGTCTACAATAAGTTGCACTCGCACATCTCCTCAAATGAGTGCTCATTCCACATCTGAAAAATATTATGGAAGGGTGAGTCCATGGCTCGCAAGCAATTTAACAAAATATGCAATACAATGAGGAGGTTCAAGCATGGGCATAGCATGAGTGTTTATAAAATGTACAAGATGGAACGATGTAATCCATAAGTTCTTTAAAACATGTATTTTCTAAACAATTTCACTTTTCAAAACACAATTTAGAAAGCCGACAATTCGGTTCACTACATCCACTTTTAAAACACTTATTCGAAACACATACGAAGATTCTTTTCAAAACACTTACAAAAATTCTTAACACTTTTTGAAACACTATTTCTAAAACATATGCAGAAGTTCTTAAGCCATTCAAAATGCTACTCGGAGCACATTAGCCATTCTTAACACTTTTTGGAACACTACTTCCAAAACATATACGAAAGTTCTTAGAATTTTTTAAAACACATTCAAAGTCCTTATACTTTTCAAAACACTGTCCAAAACACTTTCATACAATACCTTGTGATGGGTTTCATCATTTCTCCCTAATGGAGGGCTCACTTACTCATGTTTAACCCCCATGAGTAGGGTCCAAACCTTGTTTTACCCCTAAGCATAGGATCCACACCTCATGCGTAACCCCCATGAGTAGAATCTAGACCTCATGTTTAACCCCTATGAGTTGTGAGTTGGGTCTAGATCTCATGTTTAACCATCATGAGTAGGGTCCAAATCTCATGTTTAACCCCCATGAGTAGGGTCTACTATTCACTATCCAAAACAAAACTTATTCGAATTTTCAAATAGATGTCTTTCACAAATCTTTTCTTATACTCTTCCAAAACCAAATACTTTTTGTGAAAAAACTGATACGAAAGTCTCCAAACATATGAAATTTGATAATCTTTCAAAAACAAAACACTTCGATATGAAAAACCAATTTAAAACACTTAAAACAATTATTTTTTATGCTTTTTAAAACAAAACAATTTAAGAGACATAAGACATGTCAAGATAAAGATATATTCAAAGATTTAAAAATAGAAATGAAAACAAAAGATGCATAATTCACTATTTTGCTTAACCCACCTAAGATTCACATTAAGAATAAATCACTTACTAGAACTTAACATAATTTAAAGGTTCACAACAATTTAACATGATCCAAATGCCAAATTCAATAAATGATAACACTTAGAATGAGAAAGAAGCTAACAATTTTCACAATAAGATATCCATAAGATGATTAGAGATTCATAACAATGAGATATATCCTAAGACATTATTGAGAAAATCAAATATATCAATTACGTATCAAATATATTAAAGGATAGATATAATTCATTGCTAAATTGATTAGAATCTTCACATTCGATCATAACACAATAGATTTCACATAGATAACACTCTTTCTAGATTTTTATATTGATCAACCATAGATTCAAGCTTTTATTGAGAGATATTGACGAGGATCCTGTCAATTCACTTGAAATAAGATCAGATCTATTGATTGCAATGAGATTATAAGTAAAACATATAGAATCACTTGATGATATTAAATAATCACTTTAGAAGCACATAAATCTTAAAGATTAATGAAGAAAAACTTGATTAGTTCATAGATAATTTAATTAAATCAAAGCAAATATAATAATCAAAGGAGATTCAAATATGAAAAAAGCACGCCTGAGATTCAATGACCTAAGTATTAGAAATGAGACCATATAGCAACCAAAGCACAATTACTATCTAATGGAATGAGATTTATACAAATCCACTTGAAATTTTCAAAGGAAACTTATGAAAGTGCATGGATCTAAGATCATTCAAATTCATTTGAAATCCTTGTAGAAAATTCATTGAAAACATATGGATCTAGGATTCTAAGAATGAAAATTGATGCATATTAAGCATAATTACTTACAACAAATTCATTTTCTCTTCTTTAACTTCTAAGCTCAAAACCAAAGGATCTTCTCTTCACTTCCTTTCTCTAAAATCCAAACATGAATCCTCAATCAAAAACTATAGATCTTTAAGAAATCTTATTGAAAAACCTTTAGGAATTTAGCTAGATCTAGGATTTGGGGGCTTACTTTACTCCCTAGAGAGAGATCTATCTTTTTCGCTCCCAATTCTCTTTGTTTTCTCTCCCTTGGGTTATTTATTATGTGTTTGGGTCCTAAATGGTTTTCACTTATGTTATATTTCATCACATAGGGGTCTTACCCCAGTTCGACAAAGATTCCTAACAAATTTTCAAGCAAGATTCTAAAAAATTTCGTTTATAGGCACTTAGGATTGATTTTGAAAATTTTGGGATCAATCCTGGGTTTTTGGGATTGATCCTAGAAAACTTGGGTTTTATCTTAGATTCTTAAGAACCACTTTCCAAAAAGTTTTCATTTTAAGATCAATCCTGGAGAAATTGGGATCGATCCTAGGGATCAATCTTAGAATTCTGTGATCGGTCCTAGACTCTCAAAATCAATTTTCTAAAATGTTTTCATTTTGGGATCGATCCTAGTTGAGTTGGATCAATTTGAGGATACTGTGATCAATCGTGGGTGTTCTAGGATCGATCCAACCTTGTCTAAAAGTCTTAATTGGGGATGGCTCGCACCTAAATGTTCTCTCACTCACTCGTGTCGGTTTATAACCTTCCCAAAACATGTGGGGATATTTCAAAGACGTGTGGGGGTTCCATTCACATATAGGGTGTATCATGTGTGTGTGTGTGTGAAGGATGTTATATTGGGTCTCCCAAAACACCCTAGGTCTATCTTGAATGGCAAAACTTCTATTTCCCTCCTAATTACCCATATGCCCTTAAGAAAATTTACCAAAAACCAATGTAGGGTTACATCATCTATTTAAGAATGATGTAACCCAAAGGGTAAGGGGCTCTCTCTCCAATGTAGGTCATTCTTCTCCAATTGGAATTCTCCTTCCAATCTTTAGAATTTCCCAACTAAGAGATTCTTCCCCAATTTTGTAGCCTCCCTAACCATAGAGATTTGTTCCCTAATTTAGTGAGAGGTTACTAAGTTTATGTAGGAATTCTTCGTATTGAAGGCTAAAAGCTTGAAGAAATGAGAGAGAAAGAGAAGGAAAAAAGAAGGAAAGGAAGAAGATCAAGAGAGGAAGGGGATCTAGCTTCACTCCCATTGTAAGTATCTCTACCTTTAGTTAAACATCCGTAGAATTATCTTTTCTATGATAGTTTAGATGTAGAACTAAGTAGGATCTAGGCTAATTTAGATAGTCTCTCCTGGGATTTTCATGTTCTTGTTTGATGCTTGTTGTGATTAGCTACATACTCTATGTTTGTATGGTGATTCATGTTTAGATGAGCTAACTTTGTTTGAAATCCTCATTAAATAGCCAAATTTGATGGATCTCGTTGCTAAAATTAGATCTATATGAATTTAAAATAATAGTATAGGTTTTTTTTAATCTTTTTTTTTTATAGATCTAGGAAAGATTAGTGAAAACGAAATTATGGTAGTTCCATTTTACATGATAAATGGTTAATTTGAATTGTGGAATTCATCTTGAGAGTGGATCCATAGATTCACCCAAAATTCTTGAAAGAAGAGAGTTTTGGTTGAATCCATAAGATCTATTCATGGAAAGCTATGTGTGAGATTAATTTGTGTTTAATTCATAGGATAACCATGTTAATTGTATTTTGAATGTAATTTATAATTAATCTTGCATTTAGATCAGTTGTTTACAAGATTTATGATGAAAAATTCTGTGAAACTCATGAATTCTCCAAGTGTGGTTGTAGGTGTATTAAGTTTTATGGAATGGAATTGAATTATAATGATTTTAAATTAATTAAAGAATGATTTAGAGTAGAGAGTATGGGGATGAAATTAGGAATTTTTTTGGACCCAATCCACGTGCAAAAGACCCTCAGATTCACAAAGTTCGAATGATGCTGTTAGTCGAGCTAGCTCGGCTCGGCTTGTTAATAGCCGAGCCTGAGCATTATTTTAAGCTCAGCGAGCCGAGCTTGAGCTTTGACTTAAGCTTGTTTCCTAAGTGAGCTTGAGTCGAGCTTCACTTAGCTCGGCCCACTAAAATCTTGACTCATTAAAAGCTTGGTTTGTTAAATAATTTTATAATAATATTACATAATTTTATGACGATAATAATGTTTAAATAAGACAAATTAGGCTAATGAAACATTAGGATTTTGGGTTTTTATTTTATTTTCTGACTAGCTGGAGCCTGAACTTGGCCTTCATGTGACAAACCCGAGTTTAGCAAACCAAAGCTCAGGCTTGGCTCGTTGACACCCCTAGTTGCTGAGCCTCCCTAGCAAGCAGTCCTCCACAGGACCACCCAGAAATGAGCAGTCATTTGGATGACCATCAGGATCTTAGACCTAGCGATCATCTTAACGACCGCCAGGTAGAGGCAGACGGTTGTTCAAAAGACCACGGGTCCAAATTAGCCTTGGGTCTGGTCGTTTGAACGACTGCTGAAAAACCCTGGTTACAGGATACTCAACAGTTGTCCAAATGACCACCCCTTAAGCCCCAATGGTCATTTGGAGGACCATCCCTTCTGAAAAGTTGATTGCAGTCCTTAACGCGACCGTACTACTTCTGGATGGTCTAAATCACATACGGTTCACTAAAAATGCTCTAATTTGATGCCCACAAGTTGGTTGTGTGTTGAGTAAAGAGTGATATAAGGAATTTGGGAACAACTCAAGGCAGCTGAAATTAGCAGAATTCCATGTGATCATGCAAAATGGGTCTCTCTAATTATTAATGTTCACATTGGTTTACTCGTTGCTCTCAAATCTGGGGACCCAAGGCTCTCGTCTTCATACGCATCTAATAATTAACTCATGGCAGCGTTTTAAGAGACAACTCACCCCTTTTATGGGTTTGCAAACGTTATTTAGCAACGTTCCAAAGGGGATGGTAAACTCTCTTGTGCAAATGATTTAAAATGGATGAAATTAGACCAACAGACCATACATAAATCACATGAGATTTTGGGTTAAGTATGCAACTGTAGGCTTGGATTATGTGCAAACGAATCTTGTGAGAACTGTGCAAACGGCACCAGAGGAGCTGATGTATCAGTACCGAAAAGTGATTTACACCTTTTTTAGGGGGTATTTATCATTTTTTGGTGCTGATGTGTCTGCACCCTGATGCCGTTTTCACAGTTCTCACCTAATTTTTTTCCTACAACTGTATATGTTACAAACAGTTGAGGTGCTTAACCTCTTTCCCAATCGTAATAGAAGCCCTAAACCCACATCTGCACTTTGATTAAATCAAGCCTTAAAAAGTTTGTTTGGGTCTCCAATAGGGAGAACTCGGAAAGCTGTCTAGTCACAGTGAGACCTCAGTGACAGGTGGTGACTCTTTAATTCACATGCTCAAAGTTTACATCATATACACATACACACTAGGAGGATTCCCCTTTTGTCGTCCTATCATCCAATCTTGACATCGAAGGGATGATGTTGACACAAGATATTCGTGACTAAATTATTTTTATTAAAAAACCCTTGAACGGTGATTGATAAGCCAGTTGTGACTACCATGTCCAATCGCTACTGAGCAATCTAGGACTAACCCGTCAATCACGAATGATGAAGGCAGAAAACCTCACTGACAGTTAGTCTCCTCTATCTCGATAAATCCTTGCACAACAATAACAAAGTTGGGTCATATAATAGAAACAATCCAAGTTCTACATGGTTATGGATTGAATCTGAGCTACTGGTTCGTATCAAGTTGGAGCGGATGGCATACATGTAGCAACATCAGCAAACCTAATAAAAAAAGGAGCTTATAGAAAAAATGAGCAAAAGTTCAACACGACACCTTTATTGTTGCCTACAAATTATCAACAATTTGGAGTTCAACAGTGCGTCAAAAGCCAATCCCCATGTCTCTATAAATACCAAAACTTCACATGTTTTAGGCACTTTTGATCATCTTCTATGTTCTTCACTTATATTTTCCACGAATTGTGAGTTTTCTACAATCTCTCGAGCACCCACATGTGCAAGCATCCATAACTTTCATAGCCAATCGCCCACAATAGGCTATTTTTTTCAAATGAATTTTGGAAAGCCAAGCCTGAGCTTTGTGTTCACGTGATGAGCCCAAGCTGAGCAGGGCAAAGCTCAGCTCATTGACCTTCCCCCGCCCTGCAGTCTTTGTTAAAATATAATAAGTATTAACTCATATGAGAGATTTGGTTAATTTACCTTTTAATATGGTATAGAGCAAGGTGGGGTCACAAGTTCAACTCTCCTCGTGGACGCAATTATTCTCCTAGATTCTACATGCAACACCTAATTCTCCCGTGTTCATTGTCCATTCGTTCAACACCCAGTTCTCCCATGTTCATTGTCCAAGAGGGGAAATATAAGTATATAAACTGTGGAAATATAATAAGTATATTAACGAATACCTCTCCTAAGAAATTCGGGTTTTGGGAGAGTTGGTTAATTTACGTCTCTGCCAAATAATCAGCTACAGCAAATTTTTCTGTAGCATGACAAAAAAGATCACTAAAAGACAGGCCCCATGTTAAAAGACAAAATACCCATGCTTTTTTGGCTGTGCTACAAAAAGCTACAGAAAAAATTGCTACAGCTGATCATTCCTCGCTGTCTGCCACCCCATACTTTATGGGGTTGTTTCATTAGAAAATTAAAACTAAGCAAACTAATACTAGCAAAGATAAAAAAATGAATTTGCCTGATCAGTGTGCTCAAGTCAAATGACATAGGGTAGCAAGTACTTCCTCTAGGAGAAACACGGTTTGTCGTTCTCATTTGCACTGGCTAGAAATTCAATATGAAGTAACCATACACGCCTTTTGCCGAAGAATTTGGATCACGTGTTAAACTTATCCTGATTTATCAGAAAACATTTGAATCACCGAGTGAGGAACTCAAACAAGCTCCTAAAATACCGGCCTGGCTTTGCATGGGCCCAAGTCCTCTACTTGGGGAGCATTTGGAGTGATACCTGAGTGAAACAAGAAAAAGGAGTAACCCATCACAATATCTTCCATGGTTGTACATTCTTGCAAGAGCCGGGCACATTTGGGATCCAAACCTTGTGCTGTACAAAATGCCCCCGTCATCTCTTATTTAGTCTCATCCAGTGGGCGGGCATCAATAATTCCATTCTTCTTGGGTGGACATAAGGTGTTAAAAGCATTAGAAAAAATCATTGGCTGAGGAAATTCTATATCAGTTTGTATTAAACTATAAGCATTCCAGTATTCCTTTACTACTAAAAACTGTATTTTTTTGTGTATTCTTCTAAACCCAACTCAATCCCCTGTCAATTCTCAATGGCTTTTTAGATAATTTGTCGCTTCATCAGGAATTAGATCAACCTGTACCTCCTTTTGTGAGTATCTATATACACCTCCAAACCAGAGAATGTGATGGTCTGCTCTCCATGGAAAAGTCGACAAATCATGTTTTTCCTAATTTATCACCTTCTGCCGATATGCCAGAACCTGAAAATAGCACAAGACAAAAAACATTGATGATTGCAAAGCTTGACACAGGTTAAAATACACACACACAGCCAAATGGAAGGGAGACATCACCAGATGGCCTCGACTGGAGGTGCAATTAGCTAGAAGCCCTGCCAGGGTTTCTTGATCTTCCAATAATTTCAGATCTTCTTTGCAAGGATCAACAAGGGACCTGGAAATTGGATCATCCTTGGAGGTTGAAGGATCAAGCATGGAGCCACACTGGTCAGCAATTGTATAGCGGGGTTCTTTAACCACCAATATTTCAACTTCTTCGGCTTGCACTGGAGTCTGGAGTGCAACAAACTGTGCACCATTACCGGCACCATCATAAGTAAAAGAAGATGAATTTTGTAAATTCAGAAAATAAAGTGAATTAAAAAATGACAAGGAGGTGGAGGGGAATTTCACTTGACATAGATGTCTAATAGACAAGGTTGGCCGGCAGCAAAGGTATGGCCGCTCCAAACTTGGTATACTTTGTTCATCCAAAGGGATAAGCTTGAGATGTACATCCAACTGAATACAGGAGCAATGCAGTGACAAACCATGTTAGTACAGTGAAGGTGAAAGCCCAAAGGAGCAAATAATCCAGTATACTCCCCTTATACCTCATCTTCATTTTCATCTAAGCTCCGGAGGTAATCTACCAACTTAGATACCCGGGTGCTCCGTGCATTCTTACCATTGCTGCCGCCTAAACCGCCATGACGTGTGTGGCTCCGTACACCACCCTTACCCCAAACAAGCACTTCTGGATTCCCAACCAACCCAGAAGATGCACCTGTGCTTTCTCTGCTCATTTCTATATCATCGTTTTCCTCACAGCTGCCATCTGCATTGGCAGCTGCCGAAGAAGGCTGAGGGAACCGAGACCCTGCCCATCTCCTGCACCTTTTCTGCTTTACTTCTGTACAGCGCTCATCAGCAGAAGATGAATCTTTGCCTCCGTCATTACCGTTTTCATCATCATCATCATCAGATCCTTGAAGTTCAGAACCACGATTGTTTCTTCTCCCTCTTGAATGAGTGTTCCGATAATTCCCCTGAGATTTCCTCACAAATGCAGCTGCTGTGGCTTTAGCGGTTGTGCGTCTCCTACCAAGTGCTTCTGATTGCCGTCGAAAAGTCTGGGCAATAGATGCTTGAATCTGTCGAAGCAAAATTACAATAAGGATCTGAAGCAACCGCTGGGCAAAGACATCCTAGCCTGAAACAATAAGAGTAGGCCCCCTCTACAATGATGTGGACCAGATCTGCAAAAGCTTGAAAAATCCACACCACTAAGATGATCTTGATGTCTGACCAAAGCAGTTTTGGCAATGATGTGGATTAGTCAGGATCCTGACCTAATGGAGACCCTTACTCACAATGAGAAGAATGGTGTTTATTTTTGGCTGAGACCAAGCAATGGGTCCCCTAGGAAAACCTAAACTGATGGCCATAAACCATGTGTGATGGAATTCAGTACAACTGGACTGAACAGGGTGCAGATGAACACACAGAGGCAGGTTTAATTCACCTCCAGTCTGAACGGAGAGCTATCATGCTAGTACCAATCAACATCTCACATGATGCCTGACAAAGGGTGTCTCTGTAAATAAACTTTGGTCGAATGAGGGTGTTATAAAAAACTATACAGTAAAAAGTACCAATATATTTATTATTTTTTCATAGAAGTACCTATATATTTATCAAAGTACGCTTTTCAGGTATTGTATCACGTGCTGAATAGGCACTGGAGTGATATCTCTCCATTCAGACTGGAGTTGATTTGAACCCAACACAAGCAGGTGGGGGCACAAAAATATTAATATATGCTTGCACGCAAATGTACACGTATATATTCTTATAACTTTCTCACCTGCTTGTTGCGATTCTTCTCCTCTTCATGAAAAGCCAGCTCCTACAACCAGACATTCAGTAAAGTGCTCAACATGGTGAATCACCATCGGATTAGAAATAAAATATAAAAAGAGAAACTTCAGTTAGCTTATACCTCTTCCTCATATTTGTCAATATCAGGGTATAGAGCTGAAATTAAAGTGTCATAGTTGGGATCATCTCTCAAAGAACGACGACTTGCACAATGTGTCCGGCAAGCAGGGCACTCATTGTTCCTGCAGCAAAGGCAAATTACCAATCTAAAAAAGAATGATTTATAGCTCACCAGTCTACCATATAAATAGCCAACTGTTGGTAAAAATAAGATCAGCTTAAATAAAGACAAAGTGGAGGATACTATGAAGCCAGTGTGCCTCTGAATCAAGTAAAGATGACGCTGGGTAAGTTTCATAGCATACCCTAGTCGCATTGATTTGTCAATACATTCCCTGCAGAAGCGATGCAGGCATTCCATTACAGTTCTTGTTTTCCGAATGATACCTGACCATACAAAAGGAATGATCAATTACAGACGTAAAGTGATTTTCTTCTTATAAAAGAAATTCTGCAAGTATCTCAGTTTTCTGCCTAGCTCTCGTATCCAGAACCAACTAGCAAGCCAGCATGCACTACGTCATCAACAAAAACACAATGGGCTGTCACATCAACGTTACTTCTAATTGAAAAGACTTCCAAGGAAAAAGGGGGGGGGGAATGTAAAACCTATAAACCAAAACAATACCACAAGAAATAGAGACATGTAACAAAGACTGTTTAGCATTCTTTATTAATGGAGCATATAGATGGCTTTCATGGCTTTCACATCAATAAATTGCCCAAACATTCCAGTTCAAAAAATATATACATGTTCAATTTTTTTTATGGATAATGATAAAAAAAAGTTACTAGAACCAGAAACAAGAATATACAGGCAATAATATAGCAACAATATATACAAGCCAAAACACAGCCCCCACTACAGCACACTATTAACTTTCTATCATATCAGGCATATTGTTTCTCATAAAGATACCCTGCTGTACTACACCCCATTTTGCAAGCTTGTCAGTCATTGAATTTTGAGACCTTGGAACATGAACCAAAGTGGCCTTTAGATTCTCCAAAAGGTCCCATATTTCACATAAGAAATGGTGCAGCCTCCAAGATCCACTCCCTTTCCTACCACCCCCAGCCAACAACTATATGAGAATCCCCTTCAATCATACAATTTTTCAGCCTTTTCTCCATAAGAAAATGCAAGCTGTGAAGAGTCCCATGAGCTCCGCTTGAATCAAATCATTATTTCCAATAGGGCCACATTGAACTTGAAGCACATTTCCTTGGGAGTTCTGCAAGACAGCCAAAACCTGCAGGTCCTGGATTTCCCATACAAGCCCCATTGAAGTTCACCTTAAATTTCCCTTCTCTAGAAGGAACCCACTCAGCCCCATGCAAAGACTTTGACCTGTACCCTTGCGACAAACAAGCCACTCAGTCCCTCGTAAACACATTGAGAGAGCAGTTCCTAAACTCATCTTTTATCATCAACCAGGATCCCACCTCACTTATAATGGAATCAATAACCACCCCCCCCCCCCACACACACACAGCCCTCTTATTGTAAAAAATTATCCTATTTCTTTCCTTCCAGAAGCCCCATATAATACTATGACTTAGGGTGATGCAGGATAATCAGCCAAGAGAAAGGAGTTGATTGTCTGCAGAAATAAGAGAGGGAAGAGGCTATATCGTGGCTGTATAGGTCTGAAAATCAGACTGCAATCTACGGGAGATCAAGGATTAAAGGCTGAAATTTCTGGACTAAACAAAGGGGTAAAGAGACCAACTCGTGGATATCTGGGGACTGTTAAAGAAAGGAAATCAGTGGCTGTTTAATGGGGCAAACAGAGAACTGTTGTCGTACTGAAATAGGTTCAGGTCTGGGTTAAATTAGGCCACGACAGTAGGCGAGAAAGGGGTCTAATCAGGGACTGGTTTAAGGGTCAGAACAGTGGGGTACAATGGGTTAAATCTGGGAGAGAATAGGGGCTAAGGGTGATCGTGGGACTTTTTTGTAACAGAACAGTAGGCTGTTGGAAAGGCTAAACAGGGCAGGTTCATGGGATGCAATAGGACCAAATTTTGGGACAAATTTGGGGGTCAAACGGGCAGATTTGTGGATGAACAGTGGGAAAAGCAGTAGGAGAAGTAGGGCTGATTTGTAGGTGTTGCAGGAAGGTTTTGGGAAAGATTTGGGTCTGAAACAGAAAATGGCAAGAGGGATGAAGAAAAGAACAGAAAGGGATTAAAGAGAACAAGAAGAGGAGAAAGAGATTAGAAAGGAAGAAAAGAGAAGAAAGAAAAGAAGACGACTTATTCATGTAGAGCAATGGAGGAAAAAAGAGAGAATGATAGAAAGGTGGGGAGTCCATTGCAATAAAAATAGAATCTTAAATCTCCTTTATTAGAACTCTTAATTAAAATAGACTTCCCATAAAAAGAAAAGACTTCTAAAACAATAAAGAATCCTAATTTTACTAAACTTCCTATTAAAAAAAATCCTAAAACCTAAGACTCCAAGGGCTGTCTATTTGGTTGGAAATGGGCCCCACAAGAAATCTAAAAGATCTCATAATGTTGCACAATTAAGGCCTATACGACCAGAACATGTGTGGGGCCCATTTTGGAAGTTTTAACACTCCCAAAATAAGCCACGAGTTGGTTGGTTGTGTACCCACTGAAAATACCTAAACTCAAGGCAACTTTGCCCTATTATAAGACTAAATATTCTAAATAAACCTCTGGCCATTAAAAGGCCTTATTACATAAAGATAAATCACCTAACATTCTAACGACTTGGATTATTTCAAGACCAATCAATGGTCTTCAAGTTTCTTGGTCTTCACATGGTTTGCTCCCGCATCTGATGCGGACAACATTATGCGACTTATGTATGTGCCACCACACAAGAAAGCAAGGTTCAAGTCTTGTGTTATGTATGGGTTGTTTTAATTATTTAAGGGGTAGATTATTTTTGTAATAAGGCCATTAGTGCCATAGTTAGTTTAATTGTATTGGGTTTTTAGTTGTAATATCGTTTTTCACTCTTGACCCAATTTTTCTATAGCCAAAACTTAACTTTTTGGCTTGATTTTGATATCATTAGATAGGTTATTCAGTTACCTTTCTAACAAGACCAAGATTGTGCGAATTCAATGTGATTTGGGAAAACTATAGCCAAATTACTAAGGGGGTGTCAATAAAAACGGGAATAGTGTTTTTTGGAAAGTTTTATGTTTTAGCAAACTTGGCTAGCAAGTTAAGGATTTTTAGGAAGTTTCTAATTTTAGCAAGTTCTAGTTGTTTAAAGTTTTAAAGGCAACCCCTCTCCCATAATTTTATAGTGAAGAATAAACAAGTTTTTGAAGATTTGGGTGTTCTTAAGGTGTGGCTGTAGCCAAGTTCTCCTCTCCAAGGGTTGATGTCATCTCCTAGGCTCCCATCTTCTCTCCATACAAGTTGTAGCACCCTCATGCACTTGTGAGTATCCACCTCACCCTCCCTCTTTCTCCAAGGTATCTTTCTTATTTTATTCTTTCTATTTTTCTCTTAATTTCTTATTCTCCTCTCTTTCTTTCCCTTTTCTTCTTCTTGAAACCTCCATTAAAGAACCTTCACTTTTTTTGAAATTCTTTGATTTGACCCATCAAATCTTATTGGAATTTCATAAAATTTTAATTGTAGAACCCTGACACATGTCAGAAATGACCATAAAAATTTCAAAATTTTATGATGCATTAGAGGAGCATTTTGGTAATTTTTGGATTTTTTGTCCAAAATTACAAAAATACCCTTTTGGGTTATTTTCTTATATTTTCTCCTCTTTTCTGTTCTAAATCCTCCTTATCT
>JAOXJP010034841.1:0-16664 GCA_025762735.1 Platanus orientalis
CGATTTAAGGGGAAGAATATTTTTGTGTTTGATGCTAAGATTAAATTAGGAGGGGTTTTTGGCTTATAAAACAACTCATACGTTTTGTAATGGATTTTAATGAATATTTGAATAAAATTTTGAAGCAAACTTGCCGTCATCCTCTCCAAACGGCTGAAAGTGTTTCTTCTACTTAAACTTGATCCTAGATTGGTAATTTCCTAGGGAGGATTGGTAATTTTTCGCAAGGTATTTATCCCTCATCTCTTTATTTTTTTCTTCTCCTTCATCTTCTTCTTCATCTCTTTTTTATTTTTATGGTTTTCTTGAATTCTCTCACTAAAACCCACTTCTGTCCTCCCTTTTCTTGATATTTTATTTTAATGTTTTGTTCCTTTGTTAATCTTCTTACCATCCATACAATTTTCTTGAAGTTCATCTTTGAATTCGTATAGTTCTTGATCATCTTCTACCTTTAATTTTCCAGTTTCTTGAATTTCAAGATTCTACAGTCTGAAAGTTTATATAATTATACAGACTCAGTTATAGTTATTTTGATAACGATACATGAAGTGCTCAGCAACAAACACTGAGATAAATACTAGAGTAGATAAGAGAAGGTGGTTAGCTCGGTTAGCTTGACTTTAGTTTATCCTTATTAATTATTATTTAAAATTTCAAATAAGAGTTCTTAATGGACACAACTGCCCATGAAACGGTTGCAGGTAAACATTTTTTTTTTAATAACTATCTGTATTTGTTATATAAACAGAGAATACAAAACGTTTGGACTCTCCCTGAACCTCTCTTCCCCTTTATTTCGTTTCATTTTAGCTTCCTTTTTTCTTCCTTGTTTCTTTAACGAGTAAACTGGGCCTAGCAGTGAATTGAATAGATGTCGAAAAACATAGCGAGGTGGAATAGCTGAAGATGAAGAGCCTGATTGATTTATGAAAGAATGTATTGGGTGAGTCTGAAGGGCCACTGTTCTTATTTCTTGCTGGTTTTCATTTGCTTCAATCAGAAGACACAGGGGATAGCCTCATTTGCCAAGTATCTTACTGCAGTTTCAATACCATGACCCTCATTTAAACAACAAGTACACTTTCCTATGAATCTTTGATACTTAATATCTAGTCCCCAGCTAAAAGATTTGATGAACCAAAAATCAGGCCAATTAAATGAGCATCATTGGACAGTCCTAAATGGTTAACAACTTCTATTCTAGTTGATTTTGATTAGGTACTCTTGTTCATGATTCCAACAGATAAGATGGCACCAATTATGAGGTTGATAACAATATAAATCATATGCTTAACACAGATAGGCATGGCACTTCATAAGTATGGTTATGGAACTAAAAATTGCTTACAACTCCAGTACAGTATATTTAATAAAATACTTGGGTTTCCTGTCCTACTTCAAACGAAACTGGGGAAGAGAAGATTAGTGTGGAAATGGAGTCCCAATGATGTGGACAACGATGCTTGTGGGGCCCACATGTGCTTTGGTGGGGCTCACACATGGGCAGCAATGGAGGCCACTAGGGCTGCAAACGGACCAGATTTGGAATGGATATCTGTATCCTATCCTAATTCTAATGGATATTAGAAAACTATATTGTATCCTAACTGCTTAAATAATTCGGATTTTGGACCAGATTTTGGATATCTAGAAAAAAGCAATTCCATAGATGTCGTCATTGTCTCTAGTGCGGTCTTCCCTAACCCAGGTCTATCCTCGCCAAAATCTCCGATACTGTATGGCTTGGCAATGATGTCGGATGGAGCAAAGCACCATCTCTTCTGCTATGTGGTGGGTGTGATCTTCCGTCGTTGCGGCATAGTTGTGGTAGTACCTGTGGGTGCTGCCATGGATCGAGAGAGAACAGTTATGAAGTAAAGAGTTTATATATTTTTAGGGTTTTAGTTATTAGCTATTTAAGATTGCTGGATTAGTTTTTTAGTCCAACAATCTGTTCTCTATGTTCTCTATATTGTTATATTTAAATGAAATGGATATGTAACGGAACGGATTGATATACATTCGTATCCTAACCGTTATAAATGAATATTTTTATAAATGGACCGGATAAAGTTATTTTGGATCGGATGCGGACTGAAACACGGACTTTTTTTGGATAACTTGTAGCCCTAGTGGCCACCTTGTGGCACATATTAGAGTTTACATTGGTGGAATTACTTTCATGTATTTATGTGATTCCAGTCATTGTATTTTGTTTTATTTAGAATAGGACATAAGAGCCATAAGAATTATTGTTTTATGGTATATTAAGAATTGGACAATTATAATAGGTTTTTAGAAGGGAAGATATATCATAGTCGATTGTTTTGGGATTTTGGAAAGGGGGAGTCAACATGAATGGGTTTTTAGAAGGGACCAGGAGTTAGATACATGGGAGAACTCTATCTTGTAAGAAGAAAACATTGAATGATTGAATAAACAAGTTTTGTCTTCCTTACACTCACAGATGAGTTGCTCCAAAACCCTGGATTTGGGTTTTCCCTAGTAGAGAGATTCCTAGGGGTTGTTCAGTCTTGGTGAGAAGCCAAAAACCCTATTTTGTGGTGAGATTGTGTAACATGTACTTTCCTCTTCTTTTTTTTTTTTTTTTTCTTCTTATTTTATGATGATGTCAATTTAAGGATTCAAATCTTTAAGATTTTCTAAGGTTCTTGAACCTAAACCCAGCTGTGTTAACTTCACCCTGAACCATAACCAGTCCAGAAACTGTCTGCTGAGTTTCTAGAACTCTATTTATGCCTACGGCTGCACCTATATAATTTTCTGTTCTCCTCCAGAACCCCAAACCAGAAACTCTTCATTCTAGAGTATGTGGTGGGTTTTGTAGGCCTTTCTTCTGGGTTTAATCCTTGTGGCCAGACCAGATATCACTTTAACATCTACTGAAGGTCTACTTCCGTAAAACCCACACCTGTAGATACTTCTATCTCCACATACCTTGCTGCAGACCTCTTCCCCTTCAAACCCTATGTTGCGGCAACTCATAGAAGGCCTCTACTTCTGTTTCAGACCTCCAGAACTGTGGCCCAACAGTTACTGATCTGTCGCCGAGCCCAGAAATATAAACCTTTTTACTCCATGACCTCTGTTTGGGTTTTGCAGATCTCCCTCTTGGGTTTGAAGTCTTGCGACCAGACCTGGACTTGGTAATACACCTTCTGCAGCCTTCTTCATAAAACCCAAAACCAGTATATATATTCTACCTTCTTTATTTCCTGCTGCAAGCCTCTTTGTCTCATCAAATACTAACCTGCAGTTACCTGAAACTGATCTGGGAATAGTTCCTAGTGAAACTCTACCCGAAACCCATTCAACAGTCCCTAAATTTAATCCTTTTCTGGTGGTAACCTGCAAACAGCTCTAAGGATTGTTACCCCACTCATATATATACTGTTGGGCCTGCTCTATTGTGTTCAACTTTGTGTTTGCTTTGAAATAACAGCCTGGGCAATCCTAACTTTCAAGTACCATTATATATACCTTGATACCTGCTGTTATTACTTTCATAGAACACCTGTTACCGCTTGTTTACCTTGAGTTTAAGGTTTTTCTCATGGAACGTTGTGTTGGTTCTTAATTCTTGAATATGGATTATATCTATCCTAGTTCTTTTGTGGATCGATAAGGCTATAACCCACAGGTTAGCAGGCAATCTTAGGCTGTCCTGCATTACCCGAGCATTGGTTTCTGAAATATTGTTCACTAAAAAAAAGAGAGATGTTTACTGGTCACCGATTCATGTGTGATTGGGTTCATTAACAACTTTTATTTGGATTTTATATGGTAATACTTGGCATGGTAGGGTTGATTTTTCAGTAGGATCCAGATTCGTAAAGGAGCAGGTACAGATTCTATCGGCTACTGGTGTAAATGAACTGAGCTGAGCCAAGCTTTTCCCAGCTCAGCTCAGGCTTGTGGTGCTGAGTTTAGGCTCAACTCATTAGGAGTGATGTGAGCTTGTCTTAGGCTCACTTCTGGTCAACTTTTTCTGTTTCCAAGTTCAGTAGAATTCTTACCTCCCCACCCCAAATATATATATGAAGTAATTTTTTCTTCTTTAGACGGTAATGATAATTCAATCTAGAACAATAATCTGCTGTATTGTTTTTTACTGTGGATTTTTGTAGCGTGAACAAAAAACATGGATCTTTTTTCTCTTAACATGGATTTTTTATTGTCTTTTTGTGGTTTTTTTATTCATGCCACGAAAAGTTGTGGTTTTTCTTGTCTTTTAACTTGGGTCTTCTTTTTTTCTGCAGTCCAGGGAATGTAAACATTAAACTTCATAAATCTTTTAAGCAGTCTACTGGACCTGTAAGCTTCCCTCTTTGAATTTTCTCTGCATTTTATCTGTCACAGGTCTTCTATCCATTTTATCTTTATTTTTGTTTGGTGTGTTTAATCTGTCTTAAAATTTCACTTAAATACAGATTCGTGGTCTGGAGTTAGCTGTGTAGAAAAAAATAAACTTGTTTCTGGGGCTCAGTGTGATATCCGCACCTGGGATGTGAACTCTGAGCAAGAAATAGCACTTGTCAAGGTATGTAGACAACATCTGTCACTAAGTGCAACTGAGGCTTCATATTTTTTTGTATATCTAGGTATGATTCATACAAGTTCAAAGTTTTGTAGAACTTGCACTGTTTTCATATATTTACCTTGGTTGAATTCTAGCTTTGGAATCTCAAAACTTATAGATGCTTTGGATATAATGTAATTGTAGGCCAGTTTTCAATTTTATTTACACTCCCTATGATATTTGTATAAGATGTAGGCAACATCTAACTCAATTTGCGTAAACTTTTTCAGAGGATTGAAATTGATGCTCAAAATGAGATTTCTTTCTCATCATGGAATATTCTTATGAAAGATATAATAGCATCCACAACAAATAATGGAATGACAGGTAAGGATATTATCACTTTTATTTTATCAAAAAAAGAGAGGAAAGATGGACCTCCTTTGATCTATTTATTTTGATACATCTATGAAGCTTTTGCACAAATTTTCCTTTTTTTCTTTTTGATCTAAAACTCTATATTTTCTAGTGGTTGTGGATACACGGGAATTGAAGCCAGTGGTAACGTAAGTTGCTTGCTCTTTACTGTGTTCTATGTCTACATTATAGATCCATATGGTGACTTAGATAACCTGTTATGATCTTTGTGTTCTCTAACAGATTTTCAGATTCTAATAGAAGTCGGGGATCTATTTTACAATGGAATCCTAATCAACAAACCCAACTAATTGTTGCATCTGATGATGATAGTCCACCTTCTCCAAGAGTACAGTGTTTTTGCATTCTGAGTTCTGTTTTATTCTTTCTATTCTAATTTTCAAGGTAATGTGTGCTAGATTTAGAAATGCCAATGATATTTATAACAGGTATGGGATTTAAGGAACACATCGTTACCAGTGTCAGAGTTCGTGGGGCACATTCGAGGTCTGGTACATGGCACAATATTTTTTTAGAGTTTAATCTGTAAATATGGTGGTGATGGAGTGTTGTAACTTGTAAGGAAGATTGAGGGAATACACTTTCTACTCTGGCAAGTTGATTGCTGATTTTATAAAGTTCTTTTTTTTTTTTTTGGTTGGTATCTATTGATTCCTTGTTTTAGAATGAGTTTGGAGACCAAACAACACTTGCGGGTTATGGTCGCAATTGAGGTTCCAATAGGTCATAGAATGTAGAATTAAAGAAGGCCGACATTACCTAACTAGACATAGCAGTTCTGAGTTCAGGACAACAAGCAATAGCCATAGAGGAACTGCGTCTAGGAGTATTTGATGACTGTGAAATTTGACAGGAGTCTAGCGCTATATAGGATAAAATTAAACCCCATAATTTCAGGTTATTCAGGTTAGGGAAACTGTTTCCTATCAAAAAAAAAGTTAGGGAAACTATATAAAATGGGCAAAACTTAGGTCTGAGTTCAGTTTGACAGAACTTAATGCAACTCCAAGAAATTTCAGAATGGAGTAATAAATTAATGATAAACCAATTCAAAGATTCTGGCTACAATCTTCAGCTACCAAATCATCCACAGAAATAGGATATTACCAAAGGAGATAAAGAAGTATGGCATTGATTTTCTAATTTCTAACCCAGATAGGAAACTTAGAGCAATATGATGTTATGGCTGTAGACTTATTCTAAATCAAACCCACCCAACTTTTCGCAATCAACAATAGCAATCCAAACCTTTAATAATAATCACTTCCAACAACCACAAGATGAAGATTTTAGAAGTAATCTATCACAACCACAACAAAATAAAGGTACTTATCTGCATGAGTTGAGGTCTGAACCAAAACTAGTACCTTGAACGAACTGAGATACTCATGTCCAGCAGAAACCCTAAACATAGACAAGACCTTCCAGATTCCAGAACCTTGACAGAAATCAAAGGAAAAAGCTCCATCCTTAATGTTCTTGAAAGAATTACTTGAACTTGATTCAGCTTCATCCGTAGATAATGATATCCAGAAATTTCAGTCATTAATGGAAAAAAGCTGAAAGAAGAAGAAGAAAACAAAGAAAGAGGGTTTGGGGAGCCCAGTCCCAACCCTAGAAGTAATAGGGAAGAGGAGGCCTAGCCTCAACTCAAGAAGATGATGAAAAATCCTCACGCAACAACATAAACTTTGATTCAGATTCTTCTCTAATTTATTCTAAGGGGGAGGGGTTCTCTTTATAGTTTACACGGGTGAGGGTTTTAGAAACCAAATATTCTCTCAAACCTTCCCTAAAATATATTCCTTCTATACCTATGACTACCCTTCCTTCCAACCCATCCTTTACCATTTACACTTTGCTTGGGTTGGTCTTGATTACATTGTTGTGGTTGTTCTTCCTAATTCTGAAGTAGTTAATTCACTGATATTTTTTATTAAATCTGATTTAAATTCACATTATTTGGTTCATTCTCTTATGTGTTGAGTTGTATTATTCCTTGATTTCTGACTTGATCTTGAAGTGTATTAGATTAGAGAGTAAGAATCTTGTTTTTGCGTTCTTCTTGCTGTGTGTAATTTTACCTTGGATTTCTAACAGCATCGATCTCACATGCATGCTGCATCACTTTGATGGCACATCGAAAGGTAATCCAGGTCAAGCTGGCTTTGGTTGTGTGATTCAGTACATCTCACCCCTGGTGATTCGAGCTCTTTGTGGCTCTTTGGCTCTGTGTGATTCTAGTTCTACTAGAGGCAAGGCTATAGGACTTCTATTGGGCTTGCGGGAGTTAAAGCATTTGGGTGTACTAAGAAAATCCTAGTGGAGAGACATTTTGCTGTTAGTTATCAGTTGGGGGTTGGGAAAGGCTGCTGGTCCATGGTGCTGAACTCACATTATCTACAAGATATGGGAGCTATTTTGTTTTTTGTTTTTTTGAGTATTTCTCTTTCTCATGTTGATATGGGTCAGATGCCCTGGCCGATAGATTAGGAAACTGGAGGGTTGGCTCTTCTTTTTTGTTTTGCAATAGTTACCTTCTGGAGGATTGCTTATAGTTGTTTTCTTGCCCAACCCAAGCAAAGTGTAAAGGGTAAAGGATGGGTTCACCCCCAAAGCTCTTGGGTAGAAATTATGGGCCAAGTCTGGGCAAACAGCAAGTGTGAGGGTGTATACGACCCACAACAGTGTGTAAACACGGGTTTTTGGGTAGTCTTTAGGTTACTGGTTTAGGACTAAGCAGGGTAAATTAAAGTCTGAGCAGATGCTGTTTTGCATTAGTACTGCAAGGTATAACAGAAATTTGTGGGGTTCAAGATGGAACAAAACAGGGGATAATAGGGGCTGCTTGAGAATAGAGCTCTGTGGGTGTGTGTAGTCTAATGGATGCTGGACAACTCCAGGGAAGATGATTAAAACAGTAACTTTATAACTTGAAGAGGAGGTTGTGATACTACTGTGGTGACTACTTGGACAGCAAGTCTGGGTGTTATAAAATAACACTTCTTCTAGTAGTAACAAACCCCCTGTTCCAGAACTTTTAGTGTTGGAATGAGGCTGCTGCAGGGTATGACAAATACTCCTAATCAAACACACAACCAACAGTGGTACTCAAAGTGTTGCCGCAGGTAGTGGTCAGAGAAGCACTTCAATTCTTCACAAAATTCAAGGGATTTTCTTTTTGGGATAATTGACGAACATTTTATTAAAAACAAACACTAGTACAAACAACAAAGGCAAGAGAAAAACCAGCCAAACAAACCCCATTACATCATATCATTGGGAAACACACTACCTTCATACAACAAAGAACTCCCTGCCCACCAATTGGCAAGCTTATCTGTCATAGAGTTATGAACTCTAATAAAATGGTGAAGCTGAATGCCAAACGTAACAGAGAGTTCCCAAATTTCATTAACATAGTGAGCCAATTTCCAAGAACCCATCCCTTTGCTTTCTGCCAAGCTACCATAAGCTTGCATCTTCTTCAACGTGTGTAATCCAAAGAGGAGACCAATAGTTTCAGCCTTAATTGAATCACGAATGCCAATGGGGCCAGAAATGATTCTAATGATTTGGCCCAAGTTGCAGATGACACAACCAAAACTCCTTGGCCCCGTGTTGCCCTTCGAGGCACCGTCAAATTTTAGCTTCATGACTCCAGGGGAGGAGGAACCCAATGGAAAATGACTGCATTGGACTTTTGGCTATTGATAAAGAGCAATGTGATCTAATCTCGCAAAAAATATGATATTGAAGTGTCTCTGTAGTCTTTTGTAATAATGATCCAACTGCTCACTCTCTCAAAATAGCATCAGTAACCTCAACTCGAGTTTTACTTTTCTCCTCAAAGATCCGTAGATTTCTCTCTCCATATTCCCCAAATAATTCCATGCATTAGACATTTTTTTTTGATAAATAAAATTTCATTAAAGAAAAGGGATGAGAAATCCCCAAAGACAACACCCAAGACAAAACAAGGACAAGACAACGATTACACCTGGAAATTCTTCCCCAATCCCTTAGAGTAGACATCACCGAAAAGTCCCCAAGATGATTATGCCAAAGCCCCAAAAATAGGCGACCTCCTTAGCCCTGCGAGCCCCATTAAAAGTAGGTTCTGAGCAACTTTCAACACTCTCTTATTCCGCTCAAGCCAAATGAGCCAACAAACACCCGGGCAAACAAGCTTCCAAATGGTGCTTCATTTTTTCGACACTTTCCCAATCCCCTAGGAGGCTAACAACCAGTCCACCCTGTTCGGAATAACCCAAGATAGGCCAATCTCCTTTAAAAGCCTCGCCCAAATCTCCGAAGCATAATGACAGTGAATAAAGAGATGATCAGTGTTTTCCATGTCATGCAAATAGAGGGAACAAACATTTGGCAAAATCATGCCTCTCCGTTGGAGCAAATCAATGGTCGGGAGACGGCCTTTACATAAAGTCCAGATGAAAAAGGTAAAGTTAGAGGGGAGACGAAGTTTCCACATATCAATCCATATGCGGTCCAGAGAAGCTTCACCTATCCATTTAGCCTCATTTAACAGAAAAGACCCCATTTGGGGCAAAAATCCAATGCTGATAGTCATCCACTCCCTCCCTTGGACAAAACGGATCAACTTTACCAAGCTGATAGTCATCTATGCATTAGACATGACCAAAAGAGCTTTCCTTGAGATCCCATTCCCCAATTGTTCCATTGAGATACTATGTCCATGACTGAATCCGGCATAACCCAAGATCGATGAAGACTAGCAAAGAAGTAAGACCAAATACTTCTAGAGAAGTCACAATGAATAAACAAATGCCTGGCAGTCTCATTATGGGACTTACATAGAACGTATTAATTTGGATTGACAAAATTCAAGGAAATAGAACACCAATTATAGTAGCTGCAGGGTATAGGATTTATAGGAGTTGTGTTCTATGTTGAGATACCCAGAAAATACTGCTGTGTATGTATACTTATAAAGTTAGTAAGAATTCTGCTGTAAGCCTCCTGCAGAAATCGGCAAAAGAGGGTTTGAATAGTGGTAACAGGCATTTGACAAAGGATATTGGGAGTGGTGAATGCGGCAACAGAATTTAGGGTTTCTAGACTTGGCCAAATGTGTGAGGTTGGAAACTTTAGGGTTTAATCAAGAAAAAAAGTAAAATAGGGTAGAACAGTGTGGCTGATGGGTTTGTGGTAAGGAATCAGGGTTAGATTGAAAGGGGGAATTGGAGAAGAAGAAGAAAGAAATAGGGTTTTGCAGAGAATACTAACAGCAATTAAGAAATAAAAGAATAAGAAGATGGGGAAGAAGATGGAGAAGAAGATGAATGAGATGAAGTAGTACCTTGTGTGGTAATCCCTACCTACTAACCTACACAGCCGAAGGTAACCCCCACCTTAGGGTTTCAAACTAGGCACCAAAGCTTGAAAGAATAAGCCAAGTTGCTGAGAACAATCCAGCCAATTTTATTTCTCAAATTCAATGTCTCAACAATGAAAAGTGGGCCTCATTACACAACCCACGAGTCCTAATAGGGTTTCTCCTTACAAAACACTTCAAATTCAGAAGGAAGAGACACATTCTAAAAAAAAAAAAAAAAAATAGAAACTAAAATTGCCCAAATTGTGGGCATCCTTTGGAGTGGTCAACTTGCCATTATTCTTCCTTGTAACATGTGCTGTCAACTTTGCCCAAAAACAAAAATAAGAAAGACACTTATATCCTAATTCTAATAATGCATAAAACATTTCTAAAAGAGTAAAAACACTCAACTAAAAAACATAAATAATAAATCAACTTCTCTCTTGGGGTTGTATAGATACTTCTCCATGGTCCTCTCGTGTGGACCCCTCTGAGCCACGTGTGGGTCCCATATGACCACATATAAAATGACATAAGATTAAGATCACACTCCACATGCTCCCAATTATCTCTACACATGACATGTGGTCTCATCCAAGCATCCTACTCGATTTAATGGGTCAAGGGACCCCTCCTACGATAATATGCCTTGGGGTTGCCACATGGCATGATGCCCCCATCACAAAGTTTAGTTGTAATTAGTCCAAAGGAGGGAGCGTCCAAGACAACACCTCTTTTCTCACCAAAGGAGGGGAGCAAGATAAGGATACAGCTCAATCATTCAAGAATAATGAGAGGTAAACCTTTGAATTCCTTGGGAACAAGTATCCAACTACCTACTTCTCTAATGATGGAGTAAATCACCTAGCGAAAGGATCTGCTCTTACCTTCAAATAATCTGCGATCCCTCTTCTTTTAAACACCCCATGTGACCCTATGTAACAAGGATTCATAGAACACTTTTCCATGGAAACCCTGATCGCGACAGAACCATTGGCATATAAAGCTTTTAAAATCCTCCGGTCAAGAGAGGAAGTGATTCCATATTGTATAGGTGAACTTCCAGTAAATAAATATATGATTTGTGAATTTGTCCTCTTTATTTTTGTGTTTAAAAAATACACCAATGGGGTGTGAGGCCCATGTATGGTCATCTTTGTTGGACTAAACGCAAAGTATTAATATGGTTAAACACAACTTACCATAAGAAAGCCTTTACCCTTGGAGAAACCTAGGGCTTCTAAATCCTTTTAAAAGGGTAACCTTAATCAAAATTTTGGGAGGGAGTAGTAGCCTTAAAGAACAATTTACACGAGGTTTTGGACTGCGAGATCCAAATCCTTTTGTCTAAAACCATATTGGAGTTTAAAAACTTTTTCAAGGCTAGAGAGCAGGGGAGCTAAAAGATTAACTTCGCAATCAAATTGCACTTTTGAGAAGGTCAAATTGGAAGAATGACCAAGCAAAGAAGGTGATACCACATTAGAAATCAATGCTGATTTTTGGTTAGAGGTGCAGAATAATTTGGCATAGGAAGATGAGAGACCCTGATCACCATAGAACCTTCCAAATTTTTTGATAGATTGATCATTACCCAGTTGAAGATTCTTGTAGTTTTGTAGCCGAGAATGAGAAAGAATAGAGAGGAAGAAAGGAGAATTAGGGAAATCATATTTGAGGGAGTTTCTCTGTACAAGTTATTTTATTTATATAATGTAGAGAGTTGGTACACCATAGTATATGGTATCCCATACATGTACTTGTATATAATGCTTCTGACAATACTACCCTCCATGTAATGTATCACAACACTCCCCCTCAAGCTGGTGAATAGATATCTACCATTCCCAACTTGTTTACAATATATCATAAATGAGTACTATTTAACCCCTTTGTGAAGATGTCTGCCAGTTAATACTTTGTTTGTACAAAAGGAATACAAATGCAGCCGAACTTGATATGGTCATTGATAAAGTGTTTATCAATCTCCACGTGATTTGTTCTATCATGTTGAACTGGATCATGTACGATGCTAATGGCTACCTTATCATCACACAGAAGGTTTATCGGACCTATCACAACAAATCCCAAATCATTAAGCAACTTATTTAACCATAGGAGTTCACAAATCTCATTGGCCATAGAATGAAATTCTGCTTCAGCACTAGACCTTGCCACCACGGATTATTTTTTACTTTATCATGTAACAAGATTGCCCCAAACAAAGGAACAATACCTTGGGGTGGACCTTCGGTTAGTCAAGGAACCTGCTTAATCTGCATCGGAATATGTTGCAAGAGCTACTCTCTGATGATCATACTTCTTATATTTGATTCCTTTTCTTGGGCAGCCCTTTAGGCATTTTAGAACTTTGTATGCAGCTTCCATATGTGCCTGAGTGGGGGCATGCATGAATTTACTGACAGCACTCACTGCATATGCTATGTCAGGTCTAGTTAAAGACAAGTATATTGGACGCCCAACAAGTCGTTGATATCTACTTGCATCAATTAACCTCTCGTTGTCACCTTCATTCAATCTATGATTTTCTTCAATAGGGGTAACACATGGTTAACATCCCATCATTCCGGAGTCCTTCAGCAAATCAAAAACATACTTTGACAGAGAAAGATTCCTTGTCGAGACTGAGCCACCTTAATACCCATAAAGTACTTTTTTTTTTATGAATATGCTCATAAAGTACTTGAGAGAGCCAAGATCCTTAACTTCAAAATCCCTTGCCAAATTGCTCTTAAGCTGTGTTACTTCCACATCATCATTGCTTATAACCACAATATCATCAACGTACATAATAAGAACCGTCATCTTTCTACCCATTCTTTTTACAATGTATGATCTACCTGACATTGTTTATACCCATTTGTAATTGATGACGTCGAGTTTTGACTCGTCCTTCGGATCACTTTTGATTTGGAATCTTGCTCACTGAACCTACGTACACCAAAACAACGAATGGTGTTGGTGTGGCGTCGGCCTGCACCCCTCTGATGCTCAAGTCAGTGATCGGAGATTGGAAAGATCCTCCACTTTTCTCAATTAGGATGATTGTACTTACCTTTTCTCCTAACAACTCTCTCCTTAATATAGGAGTTCTCGTGGTTGTTCCACGTGATTTTTCAGGAATATTCGTTGAGTTAGTTAGAGGAACGTGGGTTAGTAGTACACGTGTCAAAGTTGGATTAGTTATCCTCCTGCGTCATTCTGCGTCTTGTAACTGTCTTTTCGTCCTAAATACGGTTGGCACCTATCTCTCGGTCGGCTTTATAACTATGTCGGTTGGGCAAGACAGTCATAGCGTTATTGGTCAGATCAGTCGGCTTGGTGATCATATAGGATAATGTGGTAGTTACCCATCCTTGGGTGGCTCGTCACTCTCCGGTTGATCAATTGTCTTTGCATAGTTCTTTCAGATGGTTGACTTGACGCTTCTGTTCTCCTGCTATTAATGAGATGCTCGGTATGTGCGACCGAGGGGTCACCTGACAAGTTGGTGGGTTGGTTGGAGTAGAGTGGTTTACTCAACAATCGGCTCGGTCTTCTTGGGCCCAAATTCCTTGTCATCGGTAATCATTACTGTCGTGAACTTTTCAAACCATGCTCTTGGTGACAGTTTTAAGCCATAAAAGGCTTTTTTCAACCTACACACTTTTTCTTTTGCTCTTGGATTTTGAATTCCAGGTGGTGTATCCATGTATACTTCTTCCAGATTTTTATGTAAAATGATATTCTTCACATCAAATTGGAATAAGGGCCATCCTTGATTGGCAACCAGGGAGATTAGTACCCGTACCGAATTCATCTTTGCCACTGGGGCAAAGTTCTCTTGGTAATCAATGCCAAATGTTTGTGTATACCCCTTTACAACTAGGCATGCTTTGTATCTGTCAACTAATCCATCAGGTTTATGCTTCACGGTAAACACCCACTTACATCCTATTGTCATCTTTCCTTTTGGGAGGTTAACCAATTCCCATGTTTGGTTCTTTTTTAGGGCTTTCATAATCTCCTCCATAGCAACTCGCTATTGAGGTTGTGCTAAAGCTTCAGATACTCTGTGGGGTATGGTAACTGAAGACAAGGAAACAACATAGTTTCGAAAGGAAGATGATAAAACATGATAAAAAATAAAGTTCGATATGAGATGTTGAGTACATGATCTAACACCTTTTCGCAGAACAATAGGTATGTCAGAATCATCTATCTTAGAAGAGGGAGACATGTTACCTGTTTTAGGAATTAAATCCAAAGTAGACTCTGGAATGGGTACATGAAGATTTTAGTTGCTGATTTACTTCTACACCTACTTGTTCTTGTCTATCTAAGGCACCTTGCTTCTTTCTTCAAACATATACTTTAAGTTCAGCCTCCCCTTCTCTACCAACATCATTATTGTCAAAATTAAAGGAGGGAAGTGGGAGTGTGGAAGGAGACAATTCTTCACCTAAACTCTTCCCCCTGAAAAATATACTTAAGTACTTTTAGGTCTAGCTTGGTGCGATCAGATTTAGATATGTGCACATAACAAATGCACCTAAATGTTTTGTGGGGAAGAGATAACAAAGGGGTTTCAGGTGATAGGACTTCAATTGGAGATTTAAAAGAGTAGCACGTGAGGGCATCCTATTTATGAGATAAGTGGCTATTTGAATGGCAATGGACCAAAAGGTCTTAGGCACCCATTTTGTTTAGGAGTTCCTGGACAGGTGCCCTGTGAAGGGGAAACAGACGTGGATAAGGCTGATGCAGATGCACCTGAAGTCGAAGTTGCGAACGATGAGGTAGGGGCAATGAAGTATTAAGTTGAGAAACAATCCACCAAAAAGCTTAGATTTCCTTCCTGGATAAATGACCATCTAGTACAGAAGTAGGTGTGGGAGCAGTTGGCTCTGGGAGGCATGGAAGTTACTGAGTGTGCACTGGGTCAATGGGCTCCAAATTTATCTCCACCTCTACTTGTACTCGATCTGCCTTGCTAGAATTGATGTGGAGGAAGATCCTAGGGACGCTCATATAATTCCCAACACTGATCCTTAGTATGTCTGGATATACCACAAGTCTCACACTTGAGGCAGTCACGATCATCAAAAGTACCAAACGTCCACCATGACCAAGTGTAGAAGAACCCCCACGACCACCTTGACTAGAGGTTGATATAAATGCTGATTTCTCAATTGCAGGTGACAGGTGACAGGTTTCACTCCTTGGTGGCCCTCTTCTCTATGAATATGGAAATACAACTCATTTGAGGACATGTTCATATTAAGGATCTAGGCCCTGATCTGCTCATACTCAGAACTGAAACCAGCGAGAATCTTAAACACTTGTATCTACTTAACATGTTTCTTATAAGATGTTGCATCCTTTGTACATGCATGGTGATAGTTGGTATAACGATCTAGTTCTTCCCAAATATTTTTCAGAGAGGCATAATAAATAGCCAGAGGCTGATCCCCTTGTTGGAAATGTGTAATTTTTTGTTACAGTTCATACACTTTGGCGGCATGGCCAATCTCAAAACAAGTCTGAGATAAAAACTCCCAAATCTGATGTGCTATTTCTAATAAAAGGTTGTGATCACTGATTTCAGGTTTCATGGAACTCAACAACCATCCCCTAACCATGACATTTTCTATTTTCCACTTGTGGCACTTTAGATCATCTTTGAGAGGAATTGTTATTACACCTATTAACTAATTTTCTTTGTTCCTACCTTGAATGTAAATAAGCATAAAATTCAACCAAGTAAGATAATTTGTGTCATCAAACTTTATACTAGTGATTAACACTTGAAGAGAGTCTCCAATAATAAGAGAGTTCCCCATGTTATTTTGGCTCGATTCCCTAGAATTCTGGCTTGGCTTCTAACTTTCGACGGACACGATGTAATCTAAAATACCATCACCAACAATACACACAAGCACAATGCGACCTACACTAGTCAAGACACCACTACCACCCACAAGGGACAATGTCAAAGCTAGAAACTACCCGAAAACTAGCAGAAACCTCCAACATGTCTCAAACAAAACCAAACAACTCATAGGTAGTGCAAACATGCACCAAAGATCAATCAGGCAACCATTGCAAGAGATCAGCGGCAACAAATTTTTTATTTAGAAGAAGAAAAAAATTGTTAAAAAAAGGCTTGGCAGTAACCTGGGAGGAGAAAAATCATCATGAAATCCACGTCTCTCAACCAAGGGCGGAGCTAGGATTTTCACTTAGGGGGGGCAAGCTAAAGGATTATGTGCGCTCCTTTAACGGGTGCCAATGGTAAACCCACAACCAGAGGGCGACACGTCA